>JABWTJ010000597.1:0-206437 GCA_016801875.1 Solanum sitiens
TATTTATAGAATTGTGAATAGATTGTATTGAATTGCTTATTGCTATTACTTTATATATCAATTGAACATGACTAGTAGAGGAATTTTCAAAGATGATCATTAGCTTGGAGATTTGGTAAGTTGACTTATTTCTTCTAATTAGCCTAGAATGTACATTGAATCGTGTTGATTAGTATGGTCCACCTTTGGTGGCGGTGTTTACATTCTTGTACATATCTATGTGTTATGATCATGGCCTTGAAGGAATTAGATGCAATATGAATTGATATGGTGATTTCTATGTTAGGCAGTTGAAGGATTTAGCCTTGATTCTAATATCATGTGTAAGTGAATTGATGATATGTGAAGTTATGTGTATAGTCTTCTACACTACTTGATTAATCTAGGTGTGGGGATAATATTATATGTGTATGTGTGATGATCATGTCATGGTTAGGTATGGTCTATATGGCTAATGATAATGAATATCTTTGTTGCATGACCCCTACCCAAATGAACCCTTTATGAGTGTGTGATCAAAGTACGCTACGATTCTTATATTCTATTGTTGAATATGTACTTGCCTCGTATGATGTAATGTGAGTGTTTGTAGTCTATAGTCCTAAACACTCTATATATGTGTATGACTTGAGACTTGAAGAATGTTGTACATGTGTTGTGGTCTTTAGAGGGTGGTTTCCTCAATACTACATGATAGGCATTATGTGATGATGTTGACCAATGTACACACACACACTTCATGCATATCTATGAGTAGGATAGGTTTATGATGACTAAGGAAAGGATGGTTCTCTTATGTATTATTACATATTTCTATGCATGTAAAGTATATGATTTATTAAGTTATGAACATGTATTCCTAAACGTGTTTATGTTAAGGTAGATCTCACATATATGTACACACACACATGTATGTATGAATATGATATGATTATGTGAAAGGACATTCTCACATAATGTAGGTTCTATGATGAATGTAGAATTCTCATCCTAGATACATTTGAGCTATATGATATATTGAGGGAGTAAGTCCCTAAGGCCTATTCTTTATGAACTAATGTTATCTAAAGGCTTAATGATGTTTAAAAGGGGAGTTATTGCTTAGCACTGAAATGGAATGTAAATGAGATGGAGGTCTCACGTTAGTAAGTCCGTCCTCCCACATGGGTTTCTTCACGACTAGTAGTGTGGATTCCCAAGGTATATGTTGTGTCATGAGATGGAAACCCTCACTTAGTAAGTCAAGGTTTCTAGAAGAAATCTCCTTGTCCCTTAACTATGTGCCCACATAGGACTGTGGATCCACCTAGATAAGCTATGTACGAACGGTTGCACCTTCGGCAAGTGCTAACCCTCTCTTTTTGGTATGGGAGTAGAACACCGGATTCCATGTAGCTCACATGGTCTATGTTGGTTATTTCTATGTCTCCCGAAGGTTAATAATTAACTAACATAAGAATATGAACTCTAATCTAAATTCCTTGAGGAGTGTACTTGGTATGGGAGGACTATGGACCCTACCTATACATTGCACTAGATGACTTCAAGAAAGGATAGGATTGGGGAACCTTGTGAAGTAAAGACTTATGTTATGTATGACTTGTATGAATGCATGTTAAGTGACCTTGTTATGTTAAGATATGAATTATGACTATGCATGTGAATTACACTTATGGATTCTAAATGGGTTTCCTTAGGATATGTGGGGGTATGGGACTCCATGTGTACATTGCACAAGTAAGCTTGTGAAGGGGTTATGGGGGTGGTTTACTTATTATATGAACTAAGTAAGTCTATGACTAAAGTGTATGAATTATGATGATGTCTTCCTATGATGTTTAGAAGCATGAAGAGTCTTTATATGATGATATGAAGTATATGGCCTTATTTCTAGTAGTAAATGAATATGTTATGACTTGTTGAGTATGTTATGCCTAGACTAGGCGACTTCTTAGGTACACTTGGTGGAAGTAGCATTATTGGATGTTACCTACACATTGCACTAGTGTGACTTAGGAGTTGTCTTAAGTGATGGTTCCTATGTGAAGTTGATGTCTTTGATGTGCTTATGACTTGTTAATAAACGTGGTTGTGTTTATGAAGCATATTATGAAAGACTATTGTAAGGTGACCTCATGGTGATACGTTGCACTAGGTACACTTGAGGGTTACTTAAGAAAAGAAGTAAAATAAAAGAGAGGTAATGTATGATGTGTATTGAATATGCTTATAAGTATGATAAATGGTTTTAAGTGCTATTATGAGTATTATCTATGTCTATATTTCAAAAGAAATGTCCTCTTTAAATGCATGTTTTTGCATGGTTGCCATACTTAGTGCATTCTTGTATGAATACCATTCTTCTTCATCTTTTTACAAACAATGTAGGTGGTGATGGCTAGAAAATGTCTATTAGGTGAAGAGCTTGGATAGATATCCCAAGTTTAAGTAAAGGAGCCCTTATGATTCAAGGGTTGCCTATGTCAAGATGTACCTTTAAGTTGATGTAATATCTTAGACTTATATTTTATGTTGTTAAGGGCTGTGTCCCTATTCTATTCTATTGAGTTTTGTCTTAAGATGGTAAAATGACATTAGAGTCTAACTATGTATTATGATTCTTATATATATATATATATATATATATATATATATATATATATATATATATATATATATATATACGAATTAATGTTCTAGCATATGATGTGCTATGAAAAGTTCTAAATTTTCCGCTATTTTAATGAGTATACAATGATGGTACGCTAAGAGTCTTGTATTAGACTTCCGAGAGGTCCACGACGCCGTGTTAATATTCAAGAATACCATAACTTTTAGGGCATACCCTTGGGCCATAACAACCTATGCAAACCATGCACTCCTTATTTTTACTATTTTATGGGTTAAGTGATCTTGTGTCAATCCTTATGAATTCTAGTGTAGTTTTCTATGGACTATTGAATGATGTGAGAAGTGTATTGGATTGATGTAAGACATGTCTTATATTGATAAATCTATATTAAATTGACTTAGATTCATTAAGTATTGTGATTTGTTTATTGAATTGATGATCATGACCATGGATAAGGGCCTATTGGTATTATAATGGACGAGTTGGCTATGGATTGAAGTGCTGAGAATGGATTTGGTGGTACGCTGCCCTAATTCTCTTTATTTTCTGTAATGAAGGTATTGTATTATGTTGTTATTGGTATGGTCCACCTATGGTGGCGGTGTTATGTGCATTACTTGTGAATTACGTGGCCTCGTGGGCATTACTTTATTTATTATAATGATTATGGCCTTGTCCGCAACTACTTGATACACTATGATAATTTGTATTACTGAATTATATGAAGTATGATCATATCTATCTATATGTGTAAGGTGATAGCATGTATGCTTCTATTGATTATGTTAGGTTATCATGTTATACTATATGTCCTTGTATGTGTAGTCTTAGAGTTGATGCATGATTCTTCCTTCTTGATTATAGAAACTTATGAAGACTATATTGATGAGTCTATGGTAGTATATAGGATGACCAAAAGATGATGTTGGTTATGCGTATGTGCTTATAGAATGATATGCTATATGTGAAGATGTGTGTGTCTTATCTTGGTAGACTTGTGTCCCTTACATGATACATGTACATTATGAATATGAACATCTTGAATTAGTGGGCTTAGGCACCTATGTCTTGTATGTGTATGGATGAATGTTGAATGAAAGTCTAGGATCGGTAGACCTAAGATGGTGCCCTTCTAAGCATGATATATTTGAAACCTTCTATATAGAAAGAAGATTAAGAATGAGCTATCGTTATAGACTATTGAGTGGCAGCCCTAGTGGACCATCTTTGGTAGGTGCATTATGGCTAGGTAATGACTAAGAGATGGTACCTTTCGATATGCCCCTTTTTATTGAATTTACTCTACGAGAACAAAGGCTAGCACCTAGTGAAAATGTTATGGTTTGTAGCTCTACTTAAGAAGGAGACTAGAGTACAATGTATATCTACTTGAGAATGAGACTAGAGTGCATAAAAGACCTTGATATTCCTTAACCATGTGCCTACATGGGATGTTTCCTAGTTCTACCCCTGGCAAGTAGAACAACCTCCATCGGAGTAGGTTTATTACTCCGGATTCCATGCCTAGCTAGTATGGTCTATGTCGGTTATTGCCTATTCTCATCATGTGGGATACATTCTAGTGTTGGATAAGTACAATGAAGTTTCGGTAGTGGAATAGGACGTTATCTAGACATTGCACGATTAGACTTTGAAGATATAAGCGTGTGAGTGCCCTAGGTCTTCTTAAAGACCATTATGTAAATGTCCATAAGTGATAAATGTTTTCTAAATGAGTTAATAAACATAATGACTTTAGTAAAGGAATGTTAATGAAAAAGTACTTATCTAGAGTAGCTTTAAGGATTTCTTAGGTAGTCTTGAAGAGGGTGTATGGGCGGTTTATTCATGTCTTACTTAGGTGAGTCAGAGAGTAATTCTAGGTAGGGAGTTTAACAAATAAAGTGAGAATGATATTATCTTAGGTAGTCTTAAGGATCATTTAGGTTTTCTCAGAGAGGGTGTATGGGCGGTCTCTCTTCATCTCACTTAAGTGAGTCTTAGGATAATCTTTGGTGAGAGGGTTGCAGTCTAAAAGTGGTCACTGTGAAGTTGAACTTAGTTCAATGTAAAGTGACATAGTTTACTGTAACATTCTTAAATATTTGATAAAATTCTTATGTGATATCTTATATGTTTCTAAGGTGTTAAATGTTCTTCTTATGGTTACACTATGAAGTTTTACTTAAAAAGAGCATGTTTCATACAAATGTCCGTTTCTCATGATTTTATGCATTATGTCATACTTAGTACAAGTGTTTGTACTAATTCCATACATTTTGTCTATCTGTAAAGGTGTATGTGGCATTTGAGAGGAGTCTCGAAGTGGAAGCTTGGATTAGTGTTTCAATTCGAGAATGCCCTAACTTCTAGGGGGTACTTTCGGGTCTTGACAAGCTTGGTATCAGAGCATAGGTTATGAAGTAGTACTTAGGAATTGAGAAGTCTCAAAAAGCCACATCTAGTAGAGACTTGACCATCGGTGTGAGTCGCGACACATCTATGGGCGAGAGTCTATAGGACGATAGAGTTTTCCCTTTTTCTACTCCTATTTCATGCCGTAGAGATTAAAAGTTATGAGTGTCCCTTTCTTATGGTTTTCATTGTGTTTCTAGGAAGATTAATACGAGGAGGACACCTGCTAGGAGGGTTGAGGAGAATGATGTTAATGAGGTACTTCCTCCTCGAGGTGGACAAGTGCCACAAGGTGTGCAAGTTCCTCAAGGCGTTTAAGGTGCTCAAGTTGATCAAGTACCTATTTTGAGGTAATGAGGTTTCGGTGGTTCCCCCGGTTATTGATAATGGGGAGATTAGAGAGGTTTTCCTTACCCTAGCCCGAGCTAGGACAACTCAAGTGAATAGAGACATTGGGCCTAGAGTGAATGCTATGGAGAGTACTATGACCTCTAGATTGAGGAACTTTGTGAGGATGAATCCTCCTATCTTCTTTGGTTCTAAGGTGGGTGAAGATCCCCAAGCTTTCTTGGATGAGGTGTATAAGATAGTGCATGCAATGGGAGTGACTTCTAGGGAGAAAGCGGAGTTAACTTCGTATCAATTGAAAGATGTTGCTCAAGTATGGTTTACTCAATGGAAGGATAGTAGACCGGTTGAATCGGGTCAGTTAGAGTGGGAAGAGTTTAAGGACGCATTCTTAGAAAGGTACTTTCCCTATGAGAAGAGGGAGGTTAAGATTACGGAATTTATAAACCTTAGGCAAGCTAGCATGAGTGTTGAGGAGTATTCCTTAACATTTATCCTATTGTCTAAGTATGCTCCATCCTTGATGTCTAACCCTAGGGATGAGATGAGTAGGTTCTTGACCGGTGTTTCTGATATTGTGAAGGAAGAGTGTCGTACAACCATGCTCCATGGTGACATGACTCTATCTAGGCTTATGGTGTATGCTCAATCCATTGAAGAGTCTAAACTTGGGAGGAGATGTAGAGATGCTAAGACGGGAAGAACCGATGAGAAAGTTCAACCTAAGTTTAAGAAGAGGTCTCCAAATCAAGATGTTTCTAGTGCTCCTAAAGCTAATTACGAAAGAGGTGGTGGTTCCCAAGTGTTTAAGCCTACTTGTGCTACTTGTGGGAAGAAGCACTTTGTGAAGTGTCTATCCGGTACTAGTGGGTGCTTTGGTTGTGGAAAGGATGATCACAAGGTGAGAGATTGTCCTAATATAGCGGCTAGAGGAAGAGAGGCCAAGGAAGTTCCTCCTAATGTTCCGGAAGGTGGTGCTCCAAAGGGAATGGCTCGTTTCTATGCTCTCCGAGCCAAAGGAACAAAACAGGATGATGATGATGATGCCGGTAAGTTATAGGTTTCTCTCTTTAGTTATATGAGTTCCTTCTAAGTGGGGGAGTATGGTGAATAGTAGAATAGTGATTTGTTGTCTCATCTCTTGTCACATCTGGGTTTACCTCCTAGACGTAACCGGCGTCGTCGTCCTCTTTGAGGACTAAGACAAGCCTCTTAGCCTCTTCATAGCATTCATCGATTAAAAATGTGAAGGAATTTAAAACTTTTTATCTATAACTACTCGGAGGTTTACATAGACCTCTACATACACATAATCATCTTTATATCAAGTATACATAGACTTGTTCATATAGGAAGATTACATAGTCTTCTACTTTTATTTCACACATTTATAAATAGAGAAGTAATAGTCATAAAAACCGTCTCATCTCATAAACCATCTATCAAAGATAACAAATCTTGGGCATAGCCCTACATCAATACAAGAAGCCACATATAGTCTATATACAACATCGTCTCAAATGAGTAATAGAGTCAATACAGAATTATAGTAACTAAGTAACATAAGAGTAAGATGTCGGCAACGCCCTCGAGAGAATGAGGACCTACCACTTGGATGATAAGATATCCAAGTCTTCCTTTCAAGCTCCTCGAAGCAAATTCAACGACCGGAACCTAAAATGTTTGGGAAAAGGAAAGGAAACGGGGTTCGTACTCCACATGTATTAAGTATGGAACCATATATACAATTACCAATCAAAAATACGTAGAAAAGGACATTTAAGAAAAATCATTATAAAATATGTATACGAGTGAAGCATAGTGAAGTAAAACATACTAACTATACCCTTCATAAAGTCACAAGTGCAATGATCAAGTAAATTCCCATAACTCTTACTTAATCAAGTAACCTATCAAGACTACAATTAGCAATTAACCTTACCTAACATACTCTTCAATTTCATGAAAACATTCTTCTTCAACCAAAAGCAACGACCTTATACTCATAAGTATGTTATTCAATGTACAAAGTCATTTACATTAGATCACTACTTTACATACAAAATATTGACCTCTCAAAGCTCCTATCAAGGTAAACTAGTGCAAGGCGTAGGTAGAGTCCCATACCCCTACCTAAGCTATAGACAAACCCTTCAAGTTACTTTGATTAGTCTATATCTTATTCATTCATTTAAGTTTAGGGAAAACCTTGCCTTAACTGACATAGACCACATGAGCTAATCTGGAATCCGGTGTCATGAAACCTTACACCGATGGAAGGTGGTCTACCGGCCAAAGTAGAACCTAACATAAACGTAGCTATCTAGGTGGATCCACTAGCTAGTATCCTATGGTGGCAACATAGTTCAATAACTAAGAGGTAGATATCCCTATTCATACCATTAGGTAAAGTGGGCGGCTCCTCATGGGAATCCCTTAAATGACATGTCCCATAAACAAGGAAGTTAACATCACATGGACAACTTTAAGATGATTCTTTCCTTCTATGGATAAGTCATCACCTCCCATTGTCAGTTCGCTCGGTGCTAAGCTAAGTCCCCATTTAGAGAAGTCTTTAATACTTTATTAATCTTCTCAATTAGTTTAGATAGTAGGGTCTAGCCCTAGTATATTCATCATCATAGCTCAATAAAATTGTATGAGAAAATAGTCCTTTCCTTCGCAATTCATATAGGTGAAGTTAACCCTTGCACACCTCAGCAAATTAGGGCACATTGTTGCATAACAACCTCCCTATAATATGTACTCCTAGGCAACCTCACAACCAACCCTAAAATATTCCAATTCAATCATCATATCAACCTATCACCTTCGACAAGGTATACATCAAGACAACATCATAACTTGATGACGATTAATCACTATTGAAGTAAGAATTAGGAGAATCAAGAATTACCAATACTCCTCCATAGTTCACCAATAAAAGGGCCTTACCATCAACCCATAGACTAACTGTAACAACCCTTAAAAAAATGAATAGGATCAAGACTTAGGTTGTCAAGAATGCTTGCGATTAGACCAAGGTTCACACAGACTGATACGCGTAGAACCAGACCTCAGAACCCTTACTACGACCAAGCCAACTAACTTGGGGAGTTAGTTGAGCTTGGAAAGGTTGGAACCAACCAAGTAAGGCTCTCGAAAATGAAGATTTAATCGAAGGAGTCTTTACCCGACTTAAAAAGAAGAAATTTTAAGTTTTGAGGGTCTGGGGTAAAATGGTCTTTTGCCAGGCTAAGGGTAATATCGTAATTACCCTAAATATATAAATAATTAATTATTTAATAAAATGGAAGGGCAATTTTGAGAGAGAGGGCCGAATGTGAGCTCTAGGACTGAAGTCTTGCTCCACCCGGGTTCGAACCTAGGTGGAAGCAATGATTTAACTTGTTTTTATTTAAATGGATAAATTAATTTAATTAATTAATAAATATTAGTTGATTTAAGAATAAGAAAAATCAGATTTTTATTTAAAAGTTTGAAAGAGTCCTAGTTGACTAAGTCCTTACCTAAGTCTAAACCACCTTGCACGTTTAACTCTCTCTTTCTCTCACGTCAATATCTCTTTTCTCTTTCACGTTCTCTCTGCCAAAAACACAAGAACTGATCAGCAACTAAAAGTTCTTCACACTTGAAGAACTTTCACGTCAAAAACTTATTCAAAACATAACCAAAAACGTTAGGAAAAGAGAGGAGTTTTTCTGTCGAGTTAGTGATTGGAGTTTGTTGAACTTGGACTGATTTTGGAGAGGATTTTGGGCAGCAATTTCGTGGTTGAACAAGAAAAATAAAGGTATGGGTTTTCTTACTCTTGGTCCCTTTCCCAAGAGACCCTTAAGACTCAGATAATTCTATTCCGAAACTAGGATTGTTCCCCATTTCATGCTCCCTGTCACTAGCTCCCAATAATTCGTAGGTTGGGTATGTTTGCTGGTATATTTAGGTATGTGTGATGTTCTTGTGTTGAATGTGTATATGTTTATGTACGTGAAATCAAGAAAATGACAATCAATGTGTGTTCGAAGTTATGTGCAAGTGTGTGCAAGTTTGTGAATGTGGCAAGGGCCTCGGCTTGATGCTCAAAATTTGATAAGGTTGTAGTTGTTGTTTTGTGTACATAACTCCATGAAAAAAACTCGTGATGTTCATTTAAGGAAATGTGGCTGATTGAATGACAATCTTTTAGTCAAATAAACTCATGAAAAATACGCCTAAAGATGTGGTAAAATGGAATACGAATACACCCTATGAATCAAGTGAAAACGTTGATAAAAATGAATCGAAAATGACCAAAATTTCCAGCAACTATGCAAGGTTAAATTAGACTAAAGTTTAATAGTGAAAATCTGAAAATTTAATACATTTTAACGAGGTGAGGCCACCAGGATTCAAACTTGTGACCTCACCCTTTGGCTACTGTAATTTGCGAGAAAAGGAGACGAAAATGGGGCTGGGGGGAATCGAACTCGGGCCACTGGTTTGGGAAAGGAGAGGAAAATGATTTAATTAAATAAATAAGAGGCATGGGAATCGAACCCACTACCTCCAGGTAGCGAGTGAAGGATGAGAAAATAAAGAAAAAGAAAATGTGAGGCGTGGGAATCGAACCCACGACCTCAAGGTTGGCGAGGAAAATGACAAAACTAAATAAGAAAATAAAGTGAGGTTGTGGGGGGATCGATCCCACAACCTCACTGCCAAGGCGCCTAGTTAAGAAATCTTTAATTAAAAATAAACATAGGAGGCTGTGGGGGTTCGAACCCACAACCTCACAGCCCCTAGCGAAATTAAACTAAAATAAGGAGGCTGTGGGGGTTCGAACCCACAACCTCCCAATGCCCAGCGAAAATTAAGAATAAATAAAAGAGGATGTGGGGGTTTGATCCCACAACCTCTTGGTTTAGGCGAAATTGGGCAATAAAATGTTAATGAAAAATAAGAAGGGGTTGTGGGGGTTCGAACCCACAACCCTTCAACCAAATTAAGAAGAAATCTAAGTAGAAAATTAAAGACACAATGTAAATATTGGGGTTTGATTTAGAGTCCCAATATCATAGAGATTAAAAATAAAATCAATGAAAAATGTAAATGTTATCTAAGTTATTCGAACTTGGGTTTCCTTGCCCAAACTTCCGTATTGATACATAAGTCATACGTGAATAAAATATTTAAGAATAATGCCACATACTTAGATGGAAATCAAGATCTTGGCATACATACAAGATGCATAAGTCTTGTATCACATAATCTTAGAAAGATATGAATCACTTAGACGAAATATGAATGAAGCCTCATGGCTTGTATGTATAGACACATAAGTCTAACATACGTTCAAAGTAAGTGAATCTAAGAAGTATGTAATGAAATGATGAACCCTAGAAGGGTTAAGTATGAGTGTAAGATACACTAAATGGCCAAGTGCATTGGCATATGATGAAATGAACATTCACGTAATAAGAGGTGAGTAACTATGAAAAGCAAAGGTGCTAATGATAAGAATTTTGTTAAATTACGAAAATAATAAGTTCACATCAACCACATTGAGTAGTTTCTAAGTCATGGTAGTGAAGTGCACCACTATCCTGAATTAAAGACTGCATGATGCGTAGGAAAACTTTCCTTTTTCTGATCTTATCGTGCTTCTCCTAAAGTTTAATTTCTTGGTGTTATGAGCGTGTCTAACATCAAATTTTTGTTGTTTTCAGAGAATGAACACTAGGAGAGCTATTGGTCAGAGGAGAGGAGGAGCAACTGCTGGGGGTAACCGAGTTCCACCCCAGGCTCCAGCTGAAGGAGTGGCTGTGCTAGCTAATCCAACTGGGATGACTGATGCTGAGGTGAGGGCATCTCTGGCCCAGATGGCACAGGCCATTACTATGCAGGCCCAGGCTATGACTGCCCAGGTCAACCGGCAGGATGTTCAGAGGGAGAACCCACCGGTTCGTAGCATGCCTGACAGGCTGAGGGATTTCACGAGGATGAATCCTCCTATTTTCACAGGGTCTAGGGCATCAGATGATCCCTAGGAGTTTGTGCATGATTCATAAGATCCTGGTGGCTATGGGGGCCACTGATATTGAGAAGGCTGAGCTGGCTTCCTATCAGGTCAAGGATGTTGCACAGACTTGGTGCAAGATGTGGCAAGATAGCCGTGTCTTAGGTGGAGTGCCAGTCACATGGGAGCTGTTCAAGACAACATTTCTGTAGAGATTCTTTCCCAGGGAGATGAGGGAGGCCAAGGTTGAGAAATTCATCAACCTTAAACAAGGCTCTATGACAGTCAGGGAGTATTCCTTGAAGTTTGTTAAGCTGTCAAGGTATGTTATTTTCCCTAGTATTTAATAGCAAGAATGAGGATAATACTGAACTTTATTGAAATCATCCAGGTATGCTACTTCCCTGGTTTCTAACAGTAGGGATGAGATGAGCAGGTTCCTCACAGGAATCAATGGAGACCTGGAGGAGGAGTGTCGATCTGCAATGCTCCATGATAATATGGATCTTTCCAGGTTGATGGTGCATGTCCAGCAGGTAGAGGACAGCCGCAGAAAGAGAGGTGTTCGTGATGCTAGGAGGCCTAGGCCTTAATATCAGGCAGGACCCAGTCATGGAGGCCACAGGAACAACTTTGGCGTCCGTGAGCAGCCAAGGTTCAAAAAGGGGCAACAGAGTTCTGGGAATTTTAATCCTCAGAGGAGTGCTACACCTAGAGGAGGCAGACCTGAGCCCAAGAAGGGCAATGGAGGTGAGTGATGTGAGGCCAAACTACACATTTTTTATCATTACTTATGTCATATTTATCATTTATATTTATCTGTTTTGAGCATAAATTTTATGAATTGTGCTAAATTGTGTATTTTATTTGTAGAATTAAATTGATGGAAAAATGAAGAAGTTTGGAGCTTAAACGAATTAAAGATAAAAGATTGAAAAAGAAAATCAAGCAGGCAGCTTAATGGATTAAAGTTGACAAAATAATATATTTATACATAAAGATGCATTGCTGCAATTGCAATTTGCAAAAACATTGAAGCAGCCACGTGGCAGTCTCACACGCTTCACGCTGCACTACTACACGCGGAAAAAGAAAAAAGGAAAAAAAAAAGCACGCCAATTCTTTTGGGTTTTGGATTCCTAATTTGTTTGGACTTAATTATTTTATTTAGGGTTTTCTACATCTATAAATAAGGCATGGAAAATTATTATTTGGGGGGAAGTCAAGAAACAAGATACAAGACATAATATAAATTTTTTCTAGCTTTGGAGCTTTGTAAGAGCCGCCGTGGAGGCCGGAGAATTGTGGTTTATTCTTTCTTCTCCTTTATTATTTATTTGTATTCGTTATTAATAAAAATATATTTTAGCTATTGTTCTTAACTTTTTATGATTAACACAAACAAATTTATTTTGATAAATTTTAATTGTGTTTTTTGCGATAATGAGTAGCTAAGCTTCACAACTAGGTTTGTGGGAACCATAAGCGATTAACAAAGTATGAATAGTAATTAAGCAATTCTCAAATAGGTTATTGCATGTATTGATAATTCTTTCGTTTAGAAGTCTTTTTAACGGTGGCCAACGTTAGAACTCGCCTTATTGCTACTTGCCGGACCAAGGAGGTAGATAATAAGAAAAGAATTATCAACGTAGATTTAGTATACACTATCTAATAGGCTAGTGTCGATTGGTGCGAAGTAACAACTAAGCCAAACATCGATTATGATGCTTAATATGAGGTAAAGGTAAGGTTTAGTAAAGCCACACACGTAGCCGGACCAAGGTGCGGAGTGAAATTCTCTTGATGCCGGACCAAGGATTTAGAGATACATAACTTATCACTTTGCATGCATAACACTAGAGAAGAATTGATATTACTAGGATTACCACGTTATAAGCTTATGGGAAACACATTCCTAGTTATTTTTATTAATTTGGATATAAATAAATACTTAGTTCAAAGCTATTTTTATTTCTTTTATTTTTATTTCAATTTAAAATCCCCCATTTTTATATAACGAGTATCAAGTTAAATATTTACTATTGATAATATTCTTCCATATTCTCTGTGGGATCGATCCCGACTCATAGTTGGGTAAATATATTGCATACGATCGTTTATATTTCTTTTCAAGAAGTATATTTGAACGTTATCAAATAATGGCGCCGCTGCCGGGGAGTATGGCTTAGAAATTGTCTTTAGTATTTATTTTAACTTATAATTTTTTTTATTATTATTATTATTAATGTTTTTTACTTAGGATTAGTTTTAAATTTTTTTATTATTATTATCATCGAGTCATCTGAACCTATAGAAGAGTGCATGGAGGAGAAAAATTGTGTCTATATTCTTGAATTTTTTTTTCAACATCGAAAAATTACATTTCTCACATAGAATCCAAGAAGTGCATAATGCGTTATCTGTTATTTGGGACCTTTCTTTTTGTACCACCAACCCTTGAGCGTAATAGAAAAATTGATTCAAAATTGGGGGTGCAATTCATATCTTCAAAGTGGAAGAAAAAAATAGTAAAATTGATAGTGTCGTATTAGTAGTGTAACTTCTTTTTATTTTATTTTTTTTATTAGTTTTTTATTTTATTTTATTAGTATCACGTTTTTTATCTTGTTTTTGCAGATTAGGGGAAGTCTGAGTACCCAATAAAAAAAAAAAAAAGCATATTTGAGCTTAAGTGTGGGGTGACGACCCTTCATATAAATTTAGAGAACGTGCTATTAGCTAGGCTTAAAGGCCTCAGGGAGTTTTCCTAACCCTTGTTTTATATTTTATTTAATGCTTTGGGGACATAGCATCTTTTTAAGTGTGGGGTGGAGGAATGAATTCCTAGTTTTTACTATTTTACTGAGTTTTTTAAGGATGGGTTCCTTGGCTTTTGTTTTCGGTTCTTTTCCTGAGGATAGTCCCTTTTGAACCGAGTGTCTTTTATTTATTTATTTTAGGTATAATTTTTTTTATTATTATTTTTGGAAAGAAAAAAAAAACCTTTTAAGTTATATGATACTTACTATTTGGGCCTAATTTTAAGTTGTACTTTCTTGTGAATGCTTGATTACTAGTGAAATTGCAAACCTTTTGACATCTAGGTTCATGATTGTGACTTTCTATATAACTTATTTATTTTGTAGTTTGTTATGATCCTGTCTCTGTTAGAAGTAGAATTGATCCATCTTGATTGATACTTGTGCCACGTGTGGTGAGATTTTGTTTATTCCATGTTTTGCATCTTAGTCTAGAACTTGCCCTGCATGTTATTGAAGCGAAATAAAAAAAAGTGTTGCCTTGTGTAGGAGATGATAATAGGCTTTCTTTGATTTGTCTTATAAATTTTAGCCTTTTCAGATATTTTATCACTAGTTAGCCCTTTTGAGTTTGTAGCCTTTTGTTGGTACCCATATTTTTCCCTTGACTATTTTGTTGAATCCCTAGTTTTTGCACCTTGCTTCCTTTGAGCATCATAGCATAGACTTATTTTAATTATCAATTCTGAGGAAAGGGGATAAATGAGTGAAAAGGTAATCAATGATAGCTACAAAGTTCTTAAAAGCCCTCTTTGAAAGAATGTGAAAAAAAATATATAATTGGAATGTGACATAAAAAAAAAGAATTTACCTTGATGATGGCCCTGGTCCTTCCAAGGACATCGTGCACCTTAACTTATGTAAAATACGCAAGTCGAGGGTGGCTATTATGAAGGAAAATTCAAAAAAAAAAAATTGACTTAAACATTCTTGTGATGATGAGAATTACTAGTGAAATAATTGTTGAAGAGAGGGCTGAAAATAAAGAGAAGAAAATATGGGTGATGAAGTCAAAAAAATTGCAAAGTGCTTAAGGAAGTGGAAGTCACTATTATATATATTTTTTCTACCCGTCTTTAGCCTACATTACAACACGTTAAAGTCCTATTTGATTCTATTCAAGCATGTTTAATTAGTGGAGATGTACATAATGGGCAAGCATATGGTTCTTTGTGCATACATGTGAATTTTATTTGTGAGTGTGAGAGTTGTTCTTCATATGAAGTCCTTAATTTACATTCAATCTTTTGAATTGACTGTGTGGACTATTTTGTTTTGTGAGGGCACTTGTTTCATGATAGATAGGTGATGTTATTAACTTTCTTTGATGAGAGTAGGTGAGCAAGCATAAATTTTATGAGTTCAAAGTCCATCCTTGAAGTTAGGAGGTTAGAGGTTTGTTGTTTACTTGGATGTCTTGCATAATGATTGAGAAGTCTACTTGATATTTTAAAATGGATATATGGCTTAATTGTTTGTGTAAATCAAAGTTATGACATTGCTAGAATAATTTTTTTTTTAGATGAGCTTTAATGTTTGCTCGAGGACGAACAAAAGTTTAAGTGTGGGGTGTTGATGTGAGGCCAAACTACACATTTTTTATCATTACTTATGTCATATTTATCATTTATATTTATCTGTTTTGAGCATAAATTTTATGAATTGTGCTAAATTGTGTATTTTATTTGTAGAATTAAATTGATGGAAAAATGAAGAAGTTTGGAGCTTAAACGAATTAAAGATAAAAGATTGAAAAAGAAAATCAAGCAGGCAGCTTAATGGATTAAAGTTGATAAAATAATATATTTATACATAAAGATGCATTGCTGCAATTGCAATTTGCAAAAACATTGAAGCAGCCACGTGGCAGTCTCACACGCTTCACGCTGCACTACTACACGCGGAAAAAGAAAAAAGGAAAAAAAAAAGCACGCCAATTCTTTTGGGTTTTGGATTCCTAATTTGTTTGGACTTAATTATTTTATTTAGGGTTTTCTACATCTATAAATAAGGCATGGAAAATTATTATTTGGGGGGAAGTCAAGAAACAAGATACAAGACATAATATAAATTTTTTCTAGCTTTGGAGCTTTGTAAGAGCCGCCGTGGAGGCCGGAGAATTGTGGTTTATTCTTTCTTCTCCTTTATTATTTATTTGTATTCGTTATTAATAAAAATATATTTTAGCTATTGTTCTTAACTTTTTATGATTAACACAAACAAATTTATTTTGATAAATTTTAATTGTGTTTTTTGCGATAATGAGTAGCTAAGCTTCACAACTAGGTTTGTGGGAACCATAAGCGATTAACAAAGTATGAATAGTAATTAAGCAATTCTCAAATAGGTTATTGCATGTATTGATAATTCTTTCGTTTAGAAGTCTTTTTAACGGTGGCCAACGTTAGAACTCGCCTTATTGCTACTTGCCGGACCAAGGAGGTAGATAATAAGAAAAGAATTATCAACGTAGATTTAGTATACACTATCTAATAGGCTAGTGTCGATTGGTGCGAAGTAACAACTAAGCCAAACATCGATTATGATGCTTAATATGAGGTAAAGGTAAGGTTTAGTAAAGCCACACACGTAGCCGGACCAAGGTGCGGAGTGAAATTCTCTTGATGCCGGACCAAGGATTTAGAGATACATAACTTATCACTTTGCATGCATAACACTAGAGAAGAATTGATATTACTAGGATTACCACGTTATAAGCTTATGGGAAACACATTCCTAGTTATTTTTATTAATTTGGATATAAATAAATACTTAGTTCAAAGCTATTTTTATTTCTTTTATTTTTATTTCAATTTAAAATCCCCCATTTTTATATAACGACTATCAAGTTAAATATTTACTATTGATAATATTCTTCCATATTCTCTGTGGGATCGATCCCGACTCATAGTTGGGTAAATATATTGCATACGATCGTTTATATTTCTTTTCAAGAAGTATATTTGAACGTTATCAGTGAGATGCAGCGTCCTAAGAAGAATTGTGCTAAGTGTGGCCGATCTCACAGTGGAGAGTGCAGACAGGGCACTAATGCCTGCTTCGGTTGTGGTAAGAGTGGACACATGGTCAGAGACTGTCCACAGAACAGAGGTCAGGCTGGAGGTAATACTCAGCCTAGGCCTAATCCACAGGGTGCAGCAGCAGCCGAGCCTCCTAAGAGGAACAGGTTCTATGACCTGAAAGGCAGAGAGGAGCAGGAGAAGTCCGCTGATATGGTCACAGGTATGATGCAAGTGTTCTCAACTTCTGTTTATGCTTTACCTGATCCAGGGTCTACACTTTCCTTTGTAACTCCTCTGCTTGCTCTTACTTTTGAGACATTGCCTGAAGTTCTGCATGATCCTATAGTGTTTAGTACACCTTTAAAAGAGAATGTAAGAACTGATAGAGTATACAAGGATTGCCCAATAGTTGTGAGTGGTAGAACGATGTGTGCAAACTTGGTTGAGTTACCCATGCATGATTTTGATGTTATTCTTGGCATGGATTGGCTTCACAGTTGTTATGCTTGCTTGGACTGTCGTAGTAGAGTGGTGAGGTTTTGCTTTCCTAATGAAGGAGAGTTAGTCTGGGAGGGGTTCAATTCGAGTCGTCCTAACCCCTTGATTTCTAACCTTAAAGCCAATAAAATGATATCCAAGGGGTTATTGTGTCATCTTGTGAGTGTTAATGATCTATATCATGACATTCCTTCCATAGACTCAGTACCTGTAGTGAATGAGTTCTTAGATGTGTTTCCTGATGATTTACCTAGAGTCCCTCCCCTTCGAGAGATTGACTTTGGTATCGACTTAGAACCCGATACTAAACCAATCTCAATTCCTCCTTACCGAATGGCTCCAGCTGAACTCAAAGAGTTAAAGTTGCAGTTAAAATATCTCACTGACAAGGGTTTCATTCAGCCGAGCATATCCCCTTGGGGCGCTCCAGTGTTGTTTGTAAAGAAGAAAGATGGAACCCTTAGAATGTGTATCGATTATCGGCAGCTCAACAAAGTCACTATAAAGAATAAGTACCTACTTCCCAGAATAGATGATTTATTCGATCAACTCCAAGGGTCTAGTTTCTTCTCTAAGATTGATCTTCGTTCAGGGTATCATCAGCTTAGGGTTAGGGATGGAGATATCCCAAAGATAGCCCTTCGTACCCGCTATGGTCACTATGAGTTCTTAGTCATGTCATTTGGTCTCACGAATGCACCTGCTGTATTTATGGATCTCATGAACAGGGTCTTCCGTGAATACCTTGACTCTTTCGTCATAGTATTCATTGATGACATTCTCATCTACTCTAAGACAAAGGAAGAGCATGAACAACATTTGAGACTAACCTTGCAGGTACTTAGACAGCATCAGTTGTATGCCAAATTCAGCAAATGTGAATTTTGGCTGAGATCAGTGACCTTCCTGGGTCATGTTGAGTCCGATCAGAGCGTCGAGGTGGATCCCAGGAAGACCGAGGCTATGAAGAACTGGCCAAACCCCCTTACTCCTACTAACATCCGTAGCTTTTTGGGATTGGCTGGTTACTACCGCAGGTTTGTGGAGGGATTTTCTTCCATTGCTGCCCCATTGACAGCTTTGACTAAGAAGAAGGCCAAGTTTGAATGGATGGGGACTTGTGAGAAGAGTTTCCAGGAGCTCAAGGACAGACTCACTTCAGCCCCGGTGCTTACTTTGCCTAAGTGTGGTGAGAATTACACTGTTTATTGTAATGCATCTAAGGTTGGTTTGGGTTGTGTTCTTATGCAGGTTGGTAAGGTGATAGCCTATGCATCCAGACAGCTCAAGGTTCATGAGAAGAATTATCCCACTCATGACCTAGAGTTGGCAGCTGTGGTGTTTGCACTGAAACTGTGGAGGCATTATCTGTATGGAGTGCATGTAGATGTGTTCACAGACCATAAGAGTCTCTAGTACGTGTTCACACAGAGGGAGTTGAATCTACGTCAGCGGAGATGGTTGGAGCTGTTGAAGGATTACGACATGAATGTGCACTACCATCCAGGTAAGGCTAATGTTGTAGCTGATGCTTTGAGCAGGATGAGCATGGGAAGTACAACTCACGTTGAGGATGAGAAGAAGGAGCTGGTGAAAGATGTACACAGACTGGCCAGACTGGGTGTGCGTTTGGTTGACTCCACTAGTGGGGATGTTTCAGTTCATCCTAGTTCTGAATCATCATTGATAGTTGAAGTCAAGCAGGGTCAGCATCTAGATCCCGTGTTGATGGAGCTGAAGGACTCAGTGCTGATGAAGATGAATGAGTCTTTCGCTGTGGGAGGTGATGGCATACTTAGGTATCAGGACAGGATGTGTGTGCCAGATGTGGATGATTTGCGGACTAGGATTGTTGCAGAGGCCCATGGTTCCAGATATTCTATACATCCAGGTTCCACCAAGATGTATCATGATCTCAAGCAGATTTATAAGTGGGATGGCATGAACAAGGACATTGCAGAATATTTGGTCAAGTGTCCTAATTGTCAGCAGGTTAAGGCAGAGCATCTTAAGCCTGGTGTTCTGACTCAGATTATTGAGCTTCCGACATGGAAATGGGAGGCCATTAATATGGACTTCGTGGTTGGGATTTGGAGGACTAGGAGGCAGCATGACTCTATATGGGTTATTGTGGACAGATTTACTAAGTCTGCCCACTTTATCCCTGTGAAGTCTACTTACAGAGCCGAGGATTATGCGAGACTCTACATTGATGAGATTGTGAGATGGCATGGGATTCCCTTGTCTATTATTTCAGACAGAGGAGCTCAGTTTACTTATCATTTTTGGAGATCTTTCCAGAAGAGCTTGGGCACGCAGGTGAAGCTTAGCACTGCCTTTCACCCTCAGACAGATGGGCAGGCAGAGCGCACCATATAGACATTGGAGGATATGTTGAGAGCGTGTGTGATTAACTTTAGAGGTAACTGGGATGACCATCTGCCTTTGATAGAGTTCTCGTATAATAATAGATATCACTCTACCATTGGGATGGCACCGTTTGAGGCACTGTATGGTAGGAGGTGTAGATCTCCAGTTGGGTGGTTCGAGGTTGGAGAGTCATCCATTTTGGGTCCGGAGATCATTCATGAGGCCTTAGAGAAGGTCAGAATAATTAGGGACAGGTTGACTACTACTTACAGTCGGCAGAAGTCATATGCTGATAACAGAAAGCGGCCCTTAGAGTTTGATGTTGGTGACCAGGTTTACTTGAAAATATAGCCTATGAAAGGGGTAATGAGATTTGGGAGAAAAGGGAAGCTGAGTCCGAGGTATGTTGGGCCATATGAGATCCTACAGCGTGTGGGCGAGGTGGCCTATGAGTTAGCATTGCCTACAGAACTAGCTTCTGTTCATCCAGTCTTTCATGTCTCTATGTTGAAGAAGTGCCTAGGTGATCCAGCATCAATCTTACCTGTTAAAGGTTTGGGGGTTGGTGAAGACTTGTCTTATGAGAAGGTACCTGTTGAGATCTTAGACAGACAGGTCAAGCGGCTGAGGAACAAGGAGATTGCCACAGTGAAGGAATTATGGAGAAATCATCTTGTTGAGGGTGCTACGTGGGAAGCTGAGGCCGACATGAGAGCCCGCTACCCTCACCTGTTCAGCCCTTGAGGTTAGACTTTATACTCTTAAACCTATGTTTCCTTATCACCCCGTATTTTGTTGCTATTGATTGACTGTGTATAGTGATTTTATTATGATCTGACTGGCATTACAACGTGAAGTAGTAGTGTCATTCGGGGACGAATGTTCCTAAGAGGGGGATAATGTAACAACCCTAAAAAAATGAATAGGATCAAGACTTAGGTTGTCAAGAATGCTTGCGATTAGACCAAGGTTCACACACACTGATACGCGTAGAACCAGACCTCAGAACCCTTACTACGACCAAGACAACTAACTTGGGGAGTTAGTTGAGCTTGGAAAGGTTGTAACCAACCAAGTAAGGCCCTCGAAAATGAAGATTTAATCGAAGGAGTCTTTACCGGACTTAAAAAGAGAAATTTTAAGTTTTGAGGGTCTAGGGGTAAAATAGTCTTTTACCAGGCTAAGGGTAATATCATAATTACCCTAAATATATAAATAATTAATTATTTAATAAAATGGAAGGGCAATTTTGAGAGAGAGGGCCGAATGTGAGCTCTAGGATTGAAGTCTTCCTCCACCCGGGTTCGAACCTAGGTGGAAGCAATAATTTAACTTGTTTTTATTTAAATGGATAAATTAATTTAATTAATTAATAAATATTAGCTGATTTAAGAAAAAGAAAAATCAGATTTTTATTTAAAAGTTTGAAAGAGTCCTAGTTGACTAAGTCCTTACCTAAGTCTAAACCACCTTGCACGTTTAACTCTCTCTTTCTCTCACGTCAATATCTCTTTCTCTTTCACGTTCTCTCTGCCAAAAACACAAGAACTGATCAGCAACTAAAGTTCTTCACACTTGAAGAACTTTCACGTCAAAAACTTATTCAAAACATAACCAAAAACGTTAGGCAAAGAGAGGAGTTTTTCCGTCGAGTTAGTGATTGGAGTTTATTGAACTTGGACTGATTTTGGAGAGGATTTTGGGCAGCAATTTCGTGGTTGAACAATAAAAATAAAGGTATGGGTTTTCTTACTCTTGGTCCCTTTCCCAAGAGACCCTTAAGACTCAGATAATTCTATTCCGAAACTAGGATTGTTCCCCATTTCATGCTCCCTGTCACTAGCTCCCAATGATTCGTAGGTTGGGTATGTTTGCTGGTAGATTTAGGTATGTGTGATTTTCTTGTGTAGAATGTGTATATGTTTATGTACGTGAAATCAAGAAAATGACAATCAATGCGTGTTCGAAGTTATGTGCAAGTGTGTACAAGTTTGTGAATGTGGCAAGGGCCTCGGCTTGATGCTCAAAATTTGATAAGGTTGTAGTTGTTGTTTTGTGTACATAACTCCATGAAAACAAATCGCGATGTTCATTTAAGGAAATGTGTTTGATTGAATGACAATCTTTTAGTCAAATAAACTCATGAAAAATACGCCTAAAGATGTGGTAAAATGGAATACGAATACACCCTATGAATCAAGTGAAAACGTTGATAAAAATGAATCGAAAATGACCAAAATTTCCAGCAACTATGCAAGGTTAAATTAGACTAAAGTTTAATAGTGAAAATCTGGAAATTTAATACATTTTAAAGAGGTGAGGCCACCAGGATTCGAACCTGTGACCTCACCCTTTGGCTACTGTAATTCGCGAGAAAAGGAGATGAAAATGGGGCTGGTGGGAATCGAACTCGGGCCACTGGTTTGGGAAAGGAGAGGAAAATGATTTAATTAAATAAATGGGAGGCGTGGGAATCGAACCCACGACCTCGAGGTAGCGAGTGAAGGATGAGAAATTAAAGAAAAAGAAAATGTGAGGCGTGGGAATGGAACCCACGACCTCAAGGTTGGCGAGGAAAATGACAAAATTAAATAAGAAAATAAAGTGAGGCTGTGGGGGATCGATCCCACAACCTCACTGCCAAGGCGCCTAGTTAAGAAATATTTAATTAAAAATAAAGATAGGAGGCTGTGGGGGTTCGAACCCACAACCTCACAGCCCCTAGCGAAATTAAACTAAAATGAGGAGGCTGTGGGGGTTCGAACCCACAACCTCCCAATGCCCAGCGAAAATTAAGAATAAATAAAAGAGGATGTGGGGGTTTGATCCCACAACCTCTTGGTTTAGGCGAAATTGGGCAATAAAATGTTAATGAAAAATAAGAAGGGGTTGTGGGGGTTCGAACCCACAACCCTTCGTCCAAATTAAGAAGAAATCTAAGTAGAAAACAAAAGACACAATGTTAATGTTGGGGTTCGATTTTGAGTCCCAATATCATAGAGATTAAAAATAAAATCAATGAAAAATGTAAATGTTATCTAAGTTATTCGAACTTAGGTTTCCTTGCCCAAACTTCCGTATTGATACATAAGTCATACGTGAATAAAATATTCAAGAATAATGCCACATACTTAGATCGAAATCAAGATCTTGGCATACATACAAGATGCATAAGTCTTGTATCACATAATCTTAGAAAGATATGAATCACTTAGACGAAATATGAATGAAGCCTTATGGCTTATATGTATAGACACATAAGTCTAACATACGTTCAAAAGTAAGTGAACCTAAGAGGTATGTAATGAAATGATGAACACTAGAAGGGTTAAGTATGAGTGTAAGATACACTAAATGGCCAAGTGTATTGGCATATGATGAAATGAACATTCACGTAATAAGAGGTGAGTAACTATGAAAAGCAAAGGTGCTAATGATAATGAATGTGGTGACAACATGATATGAGGCTAATGTAAATGATGAGAGAAATCTCAAAGGAGCCTAAGTAAATGTTACCAATACGTACTCATCTAGGAGAGTGTAAGTTAATGAAGAGACCAGTCTCTATGAAAACTCTAATGAAGGTATTGAGCTTAACACACTTAATACTAATGATGAGATGAGAAATCACCTAATGAGCTATGATGTCCTCATACTAGAAGCCAGCTTCCATGACGTATGAGATGAATGAAATGGAACTTTATACTGAGCACCGATAGGCTAGCTATGAGCGGTAAAGCCTTCTTTCGGGAAGGACGGAGGTTCACGTAACTCTCATGAGATGAGACTGTCCGGCATGCCGGGTATGGGTCTCCTTATATCTCCTAGTCTTCGAACCTATACTGCCAATATAGGGATCTGGCGGGGTTAAATTCCCATGTACGCTAGCATGTTTTTGGGTCACCTTGGCCGGTGATTCCACCTCTTTTCGGTGTGGGGGAGACACTGGATTTCATGATGCTCACATGATCTATGTCGGTTAAAGTTAAAGTTCCCAATGAATGAATGAGGCCAGCCTCAAATGATGCACATAATGAAATGAACGATACCAAAGGTGTTAGGATAGGATAATCACATGTGACTTAGATTCAAGTAAGGACATTAGGTCATTCTTGGTCATTGCACAACGAACCTAATGAAAGTCTTAAACTACATCCTAGGTATAGCTGGTGGTTACACTGGCCAATGAATGAAATGAAATGAAGTACGTATGAATGAATGAAGCAGACTCTGTGTTTGTTAATGAAGATTCCCTAGTTGAGGTCCCATCTGTTGAGCCCTCATTTCTGGGATGTCTTAATGTCAAGTCCATGATTCCAAGGTCTCATAGCATATGAATGAATGATATGAAAGAAGTTATGTACTACATGCAAAAGGTGCTATATGCTATATGCTATATGCTATGTGTAAATGTTATATGTTGTGTGCAAATGTGAAAAGTATGATGACATATGTTATTCTCATGGCATAACTTTCCTATTCCAAATCTGGAAAGCTCACTGACTTTCCTAATCCAAATTTGGAAAGCTCATTGACTTTCCTAATCCAAATTTGGAAACATTCCTAATCTCAATTTGGCAAGTCCACTGACTTGACTTCCAATAATCATGTTGTTAGGAAAGAGCTATCTTTTCTCATGCATGTCCTTGGTGTGTGGTTGCATATACCCATACTTAGTACAAGTGTGTACTAACCCTATACAAACTCTAATATTTTAGGTGCAGGCATAGGTGGACGATAGAGCTACATGATCATCGTTGCAGTTATTCGGACGTCCATCATTCATCCGGTTTTGGTAGGTCCTCATGTCCTTGAGGATGCTACTGTTTTATATTCTAGCTTAGTTTTAGAGTTGAGCTAGTGGAGCATGTTCCACCAGCGTTTCTTTCCTATTTTTATTCAGACTATGTATTGGTGCCATTTTGGCAATTATACGCTTTATAAGAATTGAACTATTTCTTTCAGTTGCTTATCTCTTAATGTTAGATGGTTGATGGTGAACAATTACGTATTTATGAGAATGTTTGTATAAGTATGTTAGGAAACAAAAAGTTTCAAATTTTCCGCTAAAATTAACCTACGTAATGTAAGAATGACGTAAGTAGGCTTGTCTGCGACCTCTGAGAGGTCAACGACGCCAGTCTCGTCTGGGGTCTAGATTCCAGTCGTGACACTAACCCAATTTGGGTCATTACATCAATGTAATTCAACAATCAATATAAGAATTACTTTAAGAGTCACTACACTATAATTCAATTCTAAATCAAAGCTTGATGACATGATATCTAAGTCTATCATCTTACCCTAAATTCAATACTTCAAGAATTAGCATGAAAGACTTCAATTCATCACAATAGATGCATGATCAATGTAATAACAATCATTAAATATGATTTATACAATAATTAGATCAATTACATCAATCCAACCCAAATTCATATCAATCTCATACCTAGGGTTAAGGGTTAGGGATCATCACCCACAATCTAGACCAAACTACATCAATTGATCATAATCAAGTATCAATACATGATAATCTATTCATTATAACTCAAATAATACCTAAACAACTCAATTCATAACAACAAACTCGAAATTGGATGAAACGCATATGGAACTCAACTTTTAGAAAATCTTTGAAGAAGCCCTTTGAGGAAAGATTCTCAAAGATGAATTAGATCCCATACCTTAAGGTTTGATGACGTTTTGATGGTGATTTCGTTCTAAAACCATCCCCCAATGATCTTCCTAAGCTATTCTCCAATGGGGTCTTCCAATAGAGAGAGAAAGTAGAGAGAAGGAAGAGAGTTTTGTTTTGGAGAATTGTGATTAGGTTAATGAAGGTTGGGTATTTATAGTGGGGTCTTAAGTCACTTAATTAGTCTTCCCTTAATCCCCTAATTACCCCTAAGACACTTAATAAAATAATTAACTACGACTTAAATCCCTGAAAACACTACAGGCCCTCCACGACGACTCCACGTCGACGGGCCGTCGTGGGCGTGACGGATTGGCCTCCCTCCGTCCTGCACGTCCGTCACACTGGTCAGAGACTGTGCAGGCGAGGGTTTCTTCTCAGAAACTAAGGCTGGCATGACGGTGGCCTCGACGCCCCGTCGTGCCTATGATGCCCCGTCATGGGATCCGTCGTGGAACACTGTCTCAAGGGTCCTCCTCGAGGGCCCTTGGTTGGTCCTCGGGGAATCGTACCCTGACTTTTCCAACATGAAACCATCACGCACTAGGTGTTACACCTATAGTTACCAACCTTTTCCCATTCCGACTCTTTAACTTGGCCAAACTACAAGGGACACTCTAGCCCTTTCATGAACCAACTTTCCGGACGTTATGGACGTTTTGGTTCCAAAACACTTCAACGACTACATCTACGCCTAATTTGGCCAGGAACAATGGTTTATACTTTAAGGAGCCTGTTTAAGTCTTACCACTTGACTTTGGGATTTCAAAATGATACATTATCCCTCCCTTAGGAACATTCGTCCCCGAATGACACTAAACACTCTTTAAATGGGGGTAAAAAACTCAAGACTAGCAGCTCAACAATTTCACAATATTCAATTAACATGAATCATATCATTTCAATAAAACACTTCAAAACATCAATTTATCATACATAATCTCAAAGTTTTCTCATGAGATACTTTCTACTCACAACATACATGAGCTCAATCATTTGATACACAAGTCGATTAGCACAAAGTTCATCTTATCAATGTGCTTAATATAACATCCACAAGGATTCACTATATCACAATACACGACTTGACTCAATTATGCAAGAATCAAAACAAATTTCAAATTTATTTTAAGGTCACCTTACAGTGCCTTCATTGTGAAGTCTCAAAAACTAACATTTTTTTTGAAGAAATTCACCAAAGCATCAAAGATTCACAATATCTAGCATAATTATATCATTAGAAAGGATAACTAACCTTAATCATCAAAAAGATGAGGATAGCGAGTTTTTATGTCGGCCTCAGCCTCCCATGTTGCACCCTCAACTAGGTGGTTCTTCCATAACACTTTTACGGAAACCACCTCCTTGTTCCTCAACCTTTTCACTTGCCTATCAAGGATTTGGATAGGAACCTCCTCATAATAGAGGTTATCCTTGACTCCAAGACCTTCAATAGGAAGAATAGTCTCGGTATCCCAAACACACTTCTTCAACATCGAGACATGGAAAACCGGATGAACCGAAGCTAAATCATTAGGTAGTTTCAAGCGATAGGCAACTTTACCAACCCTTTACAACACCTCATAAGGACCCACGTAACGAGGGATCAACTTTTCTTTCTTACCAAACCTTACCACCCCTTTCATCGGTGAGATTTTTAACTACACCTTGTCACCCTCTTCAAACTCCAAATCTCTTCTCCTATTGTCGACATAGGACTTTTGTCGACTATAGGCTGTTTGCAACCTATTCCTTATGATATGCACATTCTCCAAAGTCCTATAAATCAAGTCAGGACCAAAGATCGCTGGTTCACCAACTTCAAACCATCCTATAGGAGACCTACACCTCCTACCATACAAGGCTTCAAAGGGAGCCATGGAGATGGACGAATGGAAACTATTATTATAAGCAAACTCCACCAACGGCAAGTGCTTATCCCAACTCCCTTTAAAATCAATAATGCAAGCTCTAAGCATATCCTCAAGCGTTTGAATCGTGCGTTCCGCTTGACCATCCGTTTGAGGATGAAAGGCGGTACTCAATTTCACTTTAGTACCCAAACCTTTTTGAAAAGACTTCCAAAACCTAGATGTGAATTGTGCACCCCGGTCCAAAATAATGGATAATGGAATACCATGGCGACACACAATCTCATCTATGAAGATCTTAGCATAATCCTACCCCGAATACGTGGATTTGACGGGAATAAAATGAGCGTACTTAGTCAATCTATCAACAATCACCCATATAGAATCATATGTCTTTTTAGTCCGAGGCAACCCTACCACAAAGTCCATATTATTGTCTTCCCACTTTCAAGTAGGAAATTGGATCTCTTGTAGTAAGCCACCCGGCTTTTGATGTTCCGCCTTCACTTGTTGGTAATTTGGACACTTAGCAACAAATTCCGCTATGTCCTTATTCAAATCTTCCTACCAATATATTTCTCGAAGGTCATGATACATCTTAGTAGAACCCGGATGGATGGAATAGTGGGATCCATGGGCTTCCTCAAGGATCCGACCCCCAATCCATCAACATCAGGGACACATAACCTCCCTTGGTACCTAAACACACCATCCCTTCCTAAGGAGAAAGACTCATTCATCTTGCCAAGAACAGATTCCTTAAACTCCATCAATAGTTGATCAAGGTGTTGTTTGGAATTTACCTCAACTACCAATGATGATTCAGAGCTATGATGAACCGTGGCACCTCCAATTAGAGAACTCTCCAACCGCACCCCTAATCTAGCCAAATCATGAACATCCTTCACTAGATCTTTCTTGTCTACATTTATATGAGACACACTACCCATAGTTATACGGCTTAGAGCATCCGCCACCACATTGGCCTTGCCGGGATGATATAGGACACTCATATCATAATCTTTCAACAATTCTAACCACCTTTTTTGTCGGAGATTTAACTCTTTTTGAGTGAACACATATTGAAGACTCTTATGATCGGTGAAAACATCTACATGAACACCATACAAGTAATGTCTCCATATTTTCAACGCAAACACTAGGGCCGCCAACTCAAGGTCATGAGTGGGGTAATTTCTCTCATGAACCTTAAGTTGCCGTGAAGCATAGGCAATCACCTTTCCATTTTGCATAAGCACACATTCCAAACCTATGCGGGATGCATCACAATACACCACGAACCCTTTAGAACCTTCCGGTAAGGTTAACACCGGAGCAGAAGTAAGCCTGTCTTTCAATAATTTGAAACTCTTCTCGTAGGCCTCTGACCATTCAAACTTTTTACCCTTTTTGAGTTAATGAAGTCAATGGAGATGCAATGGATGAAAAACCTTCGATAATAGCCTGCCCAAGAAACTCCTAATGTCTGTCGGGGTCAAGGGTCTAGGCCAATTTCTCACCGCATCAGTTTTCCTTGGGTCAACCTCAACTCCCTCACTAGAGATGATGTGCCCAAGAAACGCCACCGACCTCAGCAAAAACTCACACTTGCTATACTTGGCGAACAACTTATGCTCTTTAAGGGTTTGCAATACTACCCTTAGATGACCCATGTGATCAGTCTCATTTTTCGAATACACCAAGATATCATCGATAAATACAATAACAAACGAATCAAGGTAACTTTGAAATACCCTATTCATTAGGTCCATGAACGCCACCGGAGCATTTGTGAGACCAAAGGACATAATCATGAACTCATAATGCCCATACCGAGTCCGAAAAGCCATCTTTGGAATATCTTCATTCCTCACCCTAAGCTAGTGATACCCTGACCTCAAGTCAAATTTGGAGAAGTAACTCGCCCCTTGGAGTTGATCAAATAAATCATCAATCCGAGGAAGGGGATATTTGTTCTTGATAATAACCTTGTTGAGTTGACGGTAGTCAATACACATTCTCAAGGATCCATCCTTCTTTTTCACAAACAAGACTGGAGCACCCCAAGGAGAAATGCTAGGCCTTATAAAGCCCTTGTCTAGCAAATCTTTAAGTTGTGCCTTCAACTACTTTAGTTTGGCCGGAGCCATTCTATAAGGAGGAATAGAGATAGGGTTTGTTTTCGGTAGCAAATCAATACCAAAATCAATTTCCCGTTCAGGAGAAATGCCGGGAAGGTCATCAGGAAAGACCTCCGTAAATTCACTCACCACGGGGACCGACTCAATAGGAGGAATTTCGGAATTAACTTCTTGGACTCTCACAATATGATAAAGACACCCCTTTGAGATCATCTTACTCGCTTTTAGACATGATATGAATCGACCTCTAGGAAGAGAATTCCCACCCTTCCACTCAAAAACGGGTTCATTTGGGAAACTAAACCTCACAACTCTAGTCCTACAATCAATAGAAGCGAAGCTAGCATGCAACCAGTCCATACCCAAAATAACATCAAAATCATACATGTCTAGTTCAACTAGATCTACATGAAAATCTCTATGGGGCATATATATAGGACAGTTTCGGTAGACTCTTTTTGCTACAACTGACTCACCCACCGGAGTAGACACCAAAATAGGTTCATGCAAAACATCGGGTAAAGTATCAAACTTTTTAGCTACTAAGGGAGTAACGAAAGACAAAGTAGCACCCGGATCTAGCAAAGCATACACATCAATAGCAATGATTTGTAACATACCGATCACCACATCGGGAGAGGCCTCTTGGTCATCTCTCGAACGAAGAGCATAAAAGCGGTTCTTCTTAGGAGCCTCACTTGCTTGTTTTTGCGCATTCTTTTCTCGGTTCCTTATGTTAGGGCAGTCCCTAGCTTTGTGATCACTCTTTCTACAACTAAAGCAATTCCCCGTTCCGATCAAGCATTCACCATAATGTTCCTTTCCGTACTTAGCACAAGTAGGCTTATCATCAGATGAGTTTCCACCCTTTCCCTTTGCAACTTTTGGTCTAGGGGCTTTAGAATCCCTAGTCTTGGGAAATTTGGAGGGAACTTGATTTGAGAACCTCTTCTTAAATCTAGGCTTGTCTTGAATTCCAAACCTATCTTTAGTAGTTCCACTCTCAAAAGACCTTGTTCTTCTTAAGTCCTTATCCTTATCCTTTATTTTTGCTCTAGCCTCCTCAACCCTTTTTGCATGCACCATGCGACGACCAATATTCATGATATCATGAAGCATAGCCGATTGACATTCTTCTTGCAAATCATCCGACACACCTGTCACGAATCGACTTATCTCATCTCTAGGATCGGAGACCAAGGAAGGAGCATACTTAGCCAATTGAATGAACTTCAAAGAGTACTCATGAACACTCGTTTCTCCTTGGCGGAGATTGATGAACTCCACCACCTTAGTTTCTCTCATCTCTCTAAGGAAAAACCGATCAAGGAAAGCCCTTTTGAACAATTCCAAAGTCACTGGCCCACTTTGAAGTAGCCTATTGTCTTTCCATTGCACATGCCATGTCTGAGCCACATCTTTGAGTTGGTATGAGGCCAACTCGGCATTTTCACTAGAAGACAACCCCATAGCACACAAAATCTTATAAACCTCATCAATGAATTCTTGAGGGTATTCATCAACCTTATACCCATAGAAGATAGAAGGATTCATTTAGGTGAAGTCTCTAAGTTGGGAAGCCATAGTTTTCTCACAAACTCTAGGTACAATATCCCTATTAGCTTGGGCAGTCATGGCCTGGGCTTACACCGTTGTGGATTGAGCTTGAGTAGTCATGGCTTGAGACATTTGAGCAAGAATAGCCATCATCTGAGCCTCTGCCATAGGTGGAGGATCAACGGGAACCTGATCATCAACAATAATCTCTTCAAGAGGAGGAACTGGATCACCACGGGGAGGGATTCCCGCAGCAGCAATCTCCTCCTCAAGTCTTCTGGCTGCATTCCTTCTAGTATTCATCTCCTATAACCAAAACACATGGTTTAGGCAAATACATATACGACGTACATTCTAGAGGCACGATATGGATTTTCAACAATGAGAGTGATTCCTAAGAATCAAATAAGTTCCTATTCATAAGTGTGGCGCGCTTCACAATTATGAATACAAACCTATATAACGTGGTTGAGAGAGACATTATCATCAAGGATATTCAACCTCATGGTCTGATACCAAGTTTTTCACATCCGTGTTTACGCCCTAGACGTAACCGGCATCGTCGTCCTGTTTGAGGACTAAGACAAGCCTCTTAGCCTCGTCATAACATTCATCGATTAAAAATGTGATGGAATTTAAAACTTTTTATCTATAACTTTTTATCTATAACTACATAGACATAATCATATTTATATCAAGTATACATAGACTTGTTCATATACGAAGATTACATAGTCTTCTACTTTTATTTCACACATTTATAAATAGAGAAGTAATAGTCACAAAATCCGTCTCATCTCATAAACCATCTATAAAAGATAACAAATCTTGGGCATAGCCCTACATCAATACAAGAAGCCACATATAGTCTATATACAACATCGTCTCAAACGAGTAATAGAGTCAATATAGTAACCAAGTAACATAAGAGTAAGATGTCGGCAACGCCCTCGAGAGAATGAGGACCTACCACTTGGATGATAAGATATCCAAGTCTTCCTTCCAAGCTCCTCGAAGCAAATTCAACGACCGGAACCTAAAATGTTTGGGAAAAGGGAAGGAAACGGGGTTAGTACTCCACATGTACTAAGTATGGAACCATATATACAATTACCAATCAAAAATACATAGAAAAGGACATTTAAGAAAAATCATTATAAAACATGTATACGAGTGAAGCATAGTAAAGTAAAACATACTAACTATACCCTTCATAAAGTCACAAGTGCAATGATCAAGTAAATTCCCATAACTCTTACTTAATCAAGTAACCTATCAAGAGTACAATTAGCAATTAACCTTACCTAACATACTCTTCTATTTCATGAAAACATTCTTCTTCAACCAAAAGCAACAACCTTATACTCATAAGCATGTTATTCAATGTACAAAATCATTTACATTAGATCACTACTTTACATACATAATATTGACCTCTCAAAGCTCCTATCAAGGCAAACTAGTGTAAGGCGTAGGTAGAGTCCCATACCCCTACCTAAGCTATAGACAAACCCTTCAAGTTACTTTGATTACTCTATATCTTATTCATTCATTTAAGTTTAGGAAAAACCTTGCCTTAACCGACATAGACCACATGAGCTAATGTGGAATCCGGTGTCATGAAATCTTACACCGATGGAAGGTGGTCTACCGGCCAAAGTAGAACCTAACATAGACGTAGCTATCTAGGTGGATCCACTAGCTAGTATCCTATGGTGGAAATATAGTTCAAGAACTAAGAGGTAGATATCCCTATTCATACCATTAGGTAAAGTGGGCTGCTCCTAATGGGAATCCCTTAAATGACATGTCCCATAAACAAGGAAGTTAACATCACATGGACAACTTTAGGATGATTCTTTCCTTCTATGGATAAGTCATCACAACCCATTGTCGAGTTCGCTCGGTGCTAAGCTAAGTCCCCATTTAGAGAAGTCTTTAATACTTTATTAATCTTCTCAATTAGTTTAGATAGTAGGGTCTAGCCCTAGTATATTCATCATCATAGCTCAATAAAATTGTATGAGAAAATAGTCCTTTCCTTCGCAATTCATATAGGTGAATTTAACCCTTGCACACCTCATCAAAATAGGGCACATTGTTGCATAACAACCTCCCTATAATATGTACTCCTACGCAACCTCACAACCAACCCTAAAATATTCCAATTCAATCATCATATCAACCTATCACCTTCGACAAAGTATACATCAAGACAACATCATAACTTGATGACAATTAGTCACCATTGAAGTATGAATTTGGAGAAACAAGACTTACCAATACTCTTCCATAGTTCACCAATAAAAGGGCCTTACCATCAACCCATAGACTAACCCAATTCGGGTCATCACATCAATGTAATTCTACAATCAATATAAGAATTACTTAAGAAGAGTCACTACACCATAATTCAATTCTAAATCAAAGCTTGATGACATGATATCTAAGTCTATCATCTTACCCTAAATTCAATACTACAAGAATTAGCATGAAAGACTTCAATTCATCACAATAGATGCATGATCAATGTAATAACAATCATTAAAGATGATTTAAACTATAATTAGATCAATTATATCAATCCAACCCAAATTCATATCAATCTTATACCTAGGGTTAAGGGTTAGGGGTCATCACCCACAATCTAGACGAAACTACATCAATTCATCATAATCAAGTTGCAATACATGATAATCTATTCATTATAACTCAAATAATACCTAAACAACTCAATTCATAACAACAAACTCGAAATTGGATGAAACCCATATGAAACTCAACTTTTAGAAAATGTTTAAAGGAGCCCTTTGAGGAAAGAATCTCAAAGGTCAATTAGATCCCATACCTTAAGGTTTGATGACGTTTTGATGGTGATTTCGTGCTAAAACCATCCCCCAATGATCTTCTCAAGCTATTCTCCAATGGGGTCTTCCAATAGAGAGAGAAAGTAGAGAGAAGGAAGAGAGTTTTGTTTTGGAGAATTGTGATTTGGTTAATGAAGGTTGGGTATTTATACTGGGGTCTTAAGTCACTTAATTAGTCTTCCCTTAATCCCCTAATTACCCCTAAGATACTTAATAAAATAATTAACTAAGACCTAAATCCCTGAAAACACTACAGGCCCTCCACGACGACTCCACGTCGACGGGCCGTCGCGGGCGTGATGGATTGGCCTCCCTCCGTCCTGCACGTCCGTCACACTGGTCAGAGACTGTGCAGGCTAGGGTTTCTTCCCATAAAATAAGGTTGGCATGACGGTGGCCTCGACGCCCCATCGTGCCTATGACGCCCCATCATGGGATCCGTCGTGGCACACTGTCTCAAGGGTCCTCCTTGAGGGCCCTTGGTTTGTCCTCGGGGAGTCGTACCCTGACTTTTCCAACATGAAACCATCCCTAACTAGGTGTTACACCTATAATTACCAACCTTTTCTCCATTCCGACTCTTTAACTTGGCCAAACTACAAGGGACACTTTAGCCCTTTCATGGACCAACTTTACGGATGTTATGGACGTTTTGGTTCCAAAACACTTTAACGACTCCATCTACGCCTAATTTGGCCAGGAACAATGGTTTAGACTTTAAGGAGCCTGTTTAAGTCTTACCACATGACTGTGGAATTTTGAAATGTTACATTATCCCCCCTTAGGAACATTCGTCCCCGAATGACACTAAACACTCTTTAAATGAGGGAAAAAAACTCAAGACTAGCAGCTCAACAATTTCACAATATTCAATTAACATGAATCATATCATTTCAATAAAACACTTCAAAACATCAATTTATCATATATAAGCTCAAAGTTTTCTCATGAGATACTTTCTACTCACAACATACATGAGCTTAATCATTTGATACACAAGTTGATTAGCACAAAGTTCATCTTATCAATGTGCTTAATATAACATCCACAAGGATTCACTATATCACAATACACGACTTGACTCAATTATGAAAGAAGCAAAACAAATTTCAATATTATTTTAAGGTCACCTTACAGTGCCTTCATTGTGAAGTCTCAAAAACTAAGATTTTTTTGAAGAAATTCACCAAAGCATCAAAGATTCACAATATCTAGCATAATTATATCATTAGAAAGGATAACTAACCTTAATCATCAAAAAGATGAGGATAGCGGGTTTTCATGTCGGCCTCAGCCTCCCATGTTGCACCCTCAACTAGGTATTAAATTCAAGCTTGAGAGATAGAATATCATAGTAGCATGTTGCATGTTCCATTTTTTTAGGAGTCTCGTTGAAATTGAATTTCATTGATTCCTTGGATTGTGCATATCATGAAGTTATTATTATGTTTTAAATTGAGTTTATATGGTTTTATCTCTCATATTGTCATGTTTCCAACACAAATTTCTTAAGAGTTGCAGTTTTGGAAAATTGAGCATGTTTCACTGTAAAGAAATTGGTGCTCACTGTAAAGATTTTTAAATTTGACTAAATGTTTCTTTTATGAAAAATGGTCATAATGTGTATAGAACTGATGTATATGAGCATGATATTATGTGGATAAGTAAGTTCCTCCTATATGAAATGAAAATGTGAGTCTTATTGCATGATGAGTTGTAGATGTAGTTCCTACCTTCTTGTTGTGTTTTGAGACTCTTTGTTATGTGGAGTTGATGTTCGTCCTATCTATGTGTATGGTATACTGTGTGGTATGATTATGAGATGCTAGTCTTTGAGTCTTAACTCTCAAAAATATTCCAAGAATAGCAAGTGTCATTCGAGGAAGAATGTTTCCAATAGGGGGAGTATTGTTACACCCTCAAAATGAGCTAGGTTGAACTAGAGCCTAAAACTTGTGTCATGATGTTTTAAATTCATAAAATGGTGAAAAATATTGTTCATAGGCAGTATATAAAGTTTGGAAGTGTTTGGAGGTCAAACGTCCAAGAACGTCCAAGACGTTCGGAAACTAGTCGAAGTTGAACTAGTGTTTTGTAGTATTTTGTAGTGATGTTTTGGGGGATGGTTTGAAGGTGAAATTCAGTACCTAGGGTTCCTAAGAGTACCCTAACATACAAAGGGTCGAAACGTCCGAGAACGACACCCCGGGGATCATCAAAAGGGTCCCCAAAGTGGACCCAAACATGGGCCAGCGAAGCTGCCAAGCAGCCAAGAATTGGCATGCTGCTGCGCGGCGCGCAGCTGTCACACAGTAGGCAAAAGTTTTGCCTTGCGATGCGAGGCTTTCAAGAACCGCTCTATCCAAGAAATTTTGAAAAATAAGATTTGAAAGTCTCTCCGCGACGCGCAGTAAAGTCCCACATTTCGTTGCGTCGTTTTTAACTCAAATTTGAGTTGGTTAATTTGTCCAATAAATTTAGGGGTGCATTATGGACAGTTATAGGACCTATTTAAACCCCTAAACTCACCAATCAATGCAAAAACCCTCAACTCAAAACAAAACCTCTCCATTCACTCTCTCCAAAACTCCATTGTTGAAGCTTAGAAGCTCTAAGGAATAAGATAGGTTTCTCAAGTTTTTCTCCATCAATCTTGTGGGATTTTAATCACAATTAAGGTATGGTTATTCATTCTTGAAATCGTTTTCTTCAAGGAGTGAATTGTAATAATTTTTAAAGATGATCAAGAACATGAATTGTCCAATTTTGTGATCTAGCCATGGATTCTTCCTTAAAATGTTTTGAATCAATTTTTTAGATTTAAATGTGTTAATGAAATGTTTTAAATCTATAATTACTATGAACCCATGCAAACCATTCAATCCTTATTTTTACTATTTTATGGGTTAAGTGATCTTGTCTCAATGCTTATGAATTCTAATGTAGTTTTCTATAGACTATTGAATGATGTGAGAAGTGTATTGAATTGATGTATGGGCTGTCCTAGATTGATAAATTTATATTAAATTGACTTAGATTCATTGAGTATTGTAATTTGTTTATTGAATTGATGATCATGGCAATGGGTAAGGGCCTATTGGTATTGTAATGGACGAGTTAGCTATGAATTGAAGTGATGAGAATGGATTTGGTTGTACGCTGCCCTAATTCTCTTTATTTTATGTAATGTACGTTTTGAATTATGAAATTATTGGTATGTTCCACCTATGGTGGCGCTGTTATGTGCATTACTTCAGAATTGCGTAGCCTCGTTGGCATTACTTTATGTATTATAATGATTATGTCCTTTTCGGCAATTACTTGATATACTATGATAATTTGTATAGTTGAATTATGTGAAGTATGATAATATTTATCTATATGTGATTAAGGTGATAGTATGTGTGCTTCTATTAATGATGTTAGGTGATCATGTTAGACTATGACTATGTCTTTGTATGTGTAGTCTTAGAGTTGATGCATGATTCTTCCTACTTGATTATACAGTCTTATGATGACTATATTTATGAGTCTATGGTAGTATATAGGATGATCTATAGATGATGTTGGTCATGCCTATGTTTTTATAGAATGATATGCTATATGTGAAGATGTGTGTATCTTGTCTTGGTAGAGTTGTGTCCCTTACTTGCTACATGTACATTATGAATATGAAAATCTAGACTTAGTAGGCTTAGGCACATTTATCTTGTATGTGTATGGATGAATGTTGAATGAAAGTCTAGGATCGGTAGACCTAAGATGGTGCCCTTCTAAGCATGACTAATATGTGAAACCTTCTATATAGTAAAAAAGTTAAGAATGAGCTATCCTTATAGACCATTGAGTGGAATCCCTAGTGGACCTATCTTTGGTAGGTTCATTATGACTAGGTAATGACTAAGTCCTCTTTTTATTGAATTTACTCTATGAGAACAAAGGCTAGCACCTAGTGAATATGTTATGGTTTGCAACTCTACTTAAGAAGGAGACTACAGTACAATGTCTCTACTTGAGAATGACACTAGAGTGCATAAAAGACCTTGATATTCCTTAACCATGTGCCTACATGGGATGTGTCCTAGTTCTACCCTTGGCAAGTAGAACACCCTTCATCGGAGTAGGTGTATGACTCCGGATTCCATGCCTATCTAGTATGGTCTATGTAGGTTATTTCCTATTCTAATCATGTGGGATACATGCTAGTGTTGGATAAGTACTGCGAAGTTTAGGTAGTGGAATGGGACGCTATCTAGACATTGCACGATTAGACTTTGAAGATGTAAGCATGTGAGTGCCCTAGGTCTTCTTAAAGACCATTATGTGAATGTCCATAAGTGATGAATGCTTTCTAAATGAGTTAATGAACATAACGACTTTAGTAAAGGAATGTTAATGAAAAAATACTTATCTAGAGTAGATTTGAGGATTGCTTAGGTAGGGTTGAAGAGGGTGTATGGGTGTTCTCTTCCTGTCTTACTTAGGTGATTCTTAGAGTAACTCTAGGTAGGGAGTTTAACAAATAAAGTGAGAATGATCTTATCTTAGATAGTCTTAAGGATAATTTAGGTGTGCTTAGATAGGGTGTATGGACGGTCTCTCTTCGTCTCACTTAAGTGAATCTTAGGATAATCTTTGGTAAGAAGGTTGCAAGTTAAAAGAGGTCTCTGTGAAGTTGAACTTAGTTCACTGTAAAGTGACATAGTTTACTGTAACATTCTTCAATATTTGATAAAATGATTATGTGATATCTTATATGTTCATAAGGTGTTAAATGTTGTTTTTATGCTTACACTATGATGTTTTACTCAAAAAGAGCATGTTTCATACAAATGTCCATTTCTTATGATTTTATGCATTATGCCATACTTAGTACAAGTGTTTGTACTATTTACATACATTTTGTCTATCTCTAAAGGTGTAGGTGGCATTTTAGAGGAGTCTCGAAGTGGAATCTTGGATTAGTGTTTCGATTCGAGAATGCCCTAACTTATAGGGGGTACTCTCGGGTCTTGACATAAAATTGCCTAGTGAATTGGCTTCGGTTCATCCGGTTTTCCATGTTTACATGCTTAAGAAGTGTATCGGTGATCCCGAGTCTATTTTTCCTATTGGAGGGTCTTTGTGTGAAAGATAACCTCTCCTATGAGGAGGTTCTGGTTCAAATACTTGATAGGCAAGTAATGAAGTTGAGGAACAAAGAGGTGTCTTACGTAAAGGTGTTATGGAAGAATCACCTAGTTGAGGGTGCAACATGGGAGGCCGAGGCCGACATGAACTCCCGCTACCCTAATCTTTTTGATAACTAAGATTAGTTACTTCTATTAATAATGAAAATAATGACTAAAAATTGAAGTTTCTTGATTTTTTTGGTGAAGTTTTGCAAAATGTGCATTTTCGAATGTTGTTACAGTGACTTACAGTGAAGTATGCTTATAATTTGAAATTTTGCTTGTTTGATTTATGTTGTAAATTATGATATGGTGAGTCTTTATGAAATGATATGTAGCATGTTGGTAAGTTGAACTTTGGCCTAATTGACTCATAAATGCTATGTTGAGCTCATGTTGTTGTTGTGAGAAGGAAATTCCGCATAATGTGATGTTTGAGCCTTATGTGTGGTAATTTGGAGCTTTTGAATTGCCTTGTTTAAATGATATGATGTATGTTGTTTTGTATTGTTACGGGTTGGGCTGCTAGTCTTGAGTCTATTCCTTCCTACAAAAGATTTTTAGTGTCATTCGGGGATGAATGTACCTAAGGGGGGGATAATGTAACACTTTGAAAATCCAAGACGTGTTCTAGAGCCTAACATAAGTGTCATAAGGTCTAGACACTGTTTTAAGGTCCATTTTAATGAATATAAGTCATTTAGTAAGTATAGAAACCAAAACGTCCATGACATTCGGAAACTAGTTCAAGGAGGTACTAGCGTGCCTTAGCCTATTTGACTAGCTTTTAGAAGTCGGAAAATAATGAAAATTAATGAAAGGGTGTCTAGAATGCATTTAAGTTGATGCATGGTCGAAACGTCTGGGTATGACTCCCCAAGGACCAACCAAGGGACCTTGAGGAGGACCCTTGAATTTTGGGGTCAAGGACTGCCTGGGCAGTGTGCACCCACGAAGGGAAGTGACAGCGCGTGTGTGGATCGACGTGGCCTCGATACCATCCGTCGACCAAAACTCATACATTTTGTCTAACACTCCATTTGTCTTAACTTACCTACGGATGTGCAGCACGGAAGGGGGGGGGAGGAAAGTCGTCCACTCACAGACAAACCGTTAGGCGAGGTCTCGTCTGTGAGGGCTGAGATTTTCTACACGTTTTAAGTTAGTTCCAATTAATTAATTAAAGGGTTAGTTAATTTGTTTGGGGATTAGGGAGGTGTAATAAACTTAGTTAACACCCTATATAAAGTCCTAACCTAATTAAGACTAACTAAACTCTCATAACTCACAATCCCAAAACTCTCTTCCTTCTTTCTTCTTTCTTCTTTCTCTCTCTAGTTGAACAACTCCATTGAAGGCCAAACTACGGGAGGGTGTAAGGGATGTAAAGTAAAGAATTCTCCATCAATTCTTAAGGTATGGTATCTAATTCACCTTTGGGACTCCTTTCCCCAAAAGTTGAGTTTTCATGTCGGTCTTCCCCAATCTCGAAGTTGATGTTGTAAATCACACTGTTTATGATTTCTTTTGGATATTTTGGATTATTAACATGTATTATAACTAAATTATGTAGTATCTTGAAGGGTTGGTCTAAATTGTAGAAGATGACCTATTCCCCTTAACCCTATGTTAGGATCTTAATATGAATTGTGCAATTATGGTTCAATTGACTTGGTTATTGATTGAATTACTATTCTATGATGTTATTATATCAATTATGAATAGATTAAGATGAATTATAGGCCTATCATACTATTTATTGAGTAGTTGATCTAGGTTATGGAACATTTGTGAATATGACCTAAGTCTTTTATCTTAAGCTATGAACTAGTGATGAATTGTGGTATAGTGATGCAATTAGACTTGTTATTCTATTGGTTATTTTTTGTGTGATAATATAACTCCCCTATTGGGTTGAGTTAAGGGTAGATGGTAAGACCTAGAAGATAAATTTATGAAGGATACATGGTGAGTCTTGTGATCCCTATTCTTTACTTCAACTGTGGTTACTTGAGATTAAGTGATGACGTTGCAATGGAGTATATCTTGTATTAGGATTGATAGGGTTGGTATGATGTTGAATTGTAATGTCTTGACAATAGTTGTGAGGTTTATTAAGGTTTAAATGTTATAATGATGGTGATGACTATCAATGTGCCTTATCATGAATCGATATGTAAATGTGCTAACCTCACTTATACGAATTGTAATGGAAGGACTATACTCATGCAATTCTTATTGAGCTATGATGATGATGATTATACAAGGTCTAGACCCTATGACCTACAATAAGTTATGGTGATTAATAAATACATTATAGACATTTCAAAAAGGGACTTAGCTTAGCACCGATTGAACTTGACAATGGGAGGTGTTGATTTTCCATAGAGGAAGATTCACCCTATAGTTCCACATGAGGTGTGGACTCCCCAATGAAGGATACTCATCCAATGGTGTCCCATGAGAGGAGGCTCCAATTTCCAAGTGGTACGTAGAGATATTATACCTATCACTTAGTTCTTGAACTATGTTTCCCCCATAGGAAGACTAGCTAGCGGATCTACCTAGAAAGTTACGTTTATGTTACGTTTTACTTTGGCCGGTAGACCACCTTCCATCGGTGTAAGGTTTTACAACAGCGGATTCCACACTTAGCTCTTTTGGTCTATGTTGGTTAAATAGAGTGTTCTCTAAACTTAAATTAAGTAATGAAGTATAAACCAACTAGGGTGACTTGAGAGGTTTGACTTAGCCTAGGTAGGGGTATGGGACTCTACCTATGCCTTGCACTAGGTTGCCTTGAGGGAAGCCTTAGAAGGTTAATATTAAGTATGTATATGATAATGAATGCAAATGATGATAATATGATGATCTTACATGTAGATGATATTATATGGTGATGGTTATTCTTATGAACATGATATTGGTTTATATTGCTAAAGTATGATGTTATGTATCCTTAAAAGTTATGTTATGTGAAGTTGGATATTAGTTATGGTTCTTGTTGGGTTACTTTATTGAGTAAGGTTATGAGGCTTTGCTTGGTCATTGCACTTGTTGACTTTATGAGGATTCATGAGTAGTTTTCTTGCTTTATTATGATTATGATGAACTCTTATTCGTGCTTGTGATGTTATTAGTTAATGATAGGGTTGTATTAGATTATGGGTTCAAGTATGTTGATATGCATGTTACTTGCTTTGACTTAATAAATATGTCTTGTTGATTGGTACGGTTTGCTTGATAGTGCATAAGGCTTTCAAAAGGTAAAATAGCATGTTTTAATGAAATGCCCATTTTTAGCAAGATTTGATCTTATATGTGCATATGGTCTCATACTTAGTACAAGTGGTGTACTAACCCCATTTTCTTCCTTTTCCCCAATATTATAGGTGTCGGTCGTTGAAGGCTCTTTGAGACGACTTTGAAGAACACTTAGACTTTCTCAATCATCCTAGTGGGTAGATTCGCACTTTCCGAGGGTGATGCCAATATCGAGTTTATGAAGTTGATTTAGTTTTAAGACTCTTATGTTCTTTCTCTTTTCATTTGAGTACGGAAGACAACACAGTTACGTCTAAGGGGTAATCCTTGGATGTGACAGAAGAACCTATCAAGGAAAGCCTTCTTGAAGATGTCCAAAGTCACGGACCACCTCTAAGTGACCTATTATTCCTCCATGTCTCATACCAAGTTTGGGCCACATCTTTGAGTTGATAGGCCACCAGCTCGGCCTTAGAGAATCTTATAGACCTCATCGATGAAATCTTGATGGTCTTTATTCGATTTCAAACCGAAGAACATAGGTGGGTTCATCCAAGTAAAGTCTCTCAAACGAGAGGCCATAGTGCTAGCATGTTGAGGCACTCGGGGTTCAACCTCCCTTTTCACTTGGGCCGTCATGGCTTGGACCTGAGAAGTGACGACATTGGATTGAGAGGTCATGGCTTCGGCAAAATTGATAAAAGCCGCCCTTATATCTCCATCCGTCATAGGTGGAGGAACAACCGGAACTTTATCATCCAAAGTAACTTCTTCAAGTGGAGGCACTTGGTTGTCTTGTTGATGAGCCTGGTTGTCGTTAGCTCCTACATTAGCAATGCCTTCTTAGGCCCTTCTTGCCGCTGATCTTCGTGTATTCATACTTATAACCACGATACAAGGTTTAGGTTCTTGCCGCTGCTCTTCGTGTATTCATACTTATAACCACGATACATGGTTTAGGTGAAAGAACATAACAACCCTCTAGAGGCACGAAATAGGAATATAAAGAGATGAAAGTTTCTAAGCATCATATAGTCTCTCATTCATAAGTGTGGCGCGCTTCACAATTATGAATAAGAATCTACATAGACGTGGTTTAATGAGACATCATTTCTAGGGATATTCAACCTCATGCTCTGATACAAAGTTTTTCACATCCGAAAAGTACCCCCTAGACGTAACTGGCGTCGTTATCGCCCTCAAAGAGGACTAAGACTAACCTCTTAGCATTCATCATTACATTCATAGGTTAAAAATGCGGATAATTTAAAACTTTTCATCTTACTTCATGAGGTTTACTTAGACCTCTCACTTACACATAATATATTCATATCGAGTATACATAGATCGTTCGTATAAGAAAATTACATAGTCTTCTACTTTTATATCTCACACACACACACACATATATATATAAGATACATAAGATATTCTTAAAAGGGATGTCTCATATTAAACCATCTAAACAGAGTCAAATCAACATGGGCATAAGCCCTTACACAAATGTAGAAATTCCAATTAGGGCTTACAACAATATCTTGAAACAACATGAATGAAAATATTGTCTTTAGACTATAACAAAAAACTATAGCTGGAGTAATAACAAGGCATCATCCTCGGACTTGAGGACATAATCTCTTGGAGAATGATTTCAAGCCTTCCTTTCAAATGGCCACGAACCCTTCAATGATCGTATTCTAAAATATTTGGGACAAAGGGAGAACTGGGGTTAGCACATCACTTGTACTAAGTATGGGCACATATGCACACATAATAGAAATAATGCTAAAAGGGTACATTTGATAAAAGCATGCCAAGTTACTTTGAAAAGCCTTATGCATATTCGAGAACCAACACAAGCACATATTCCTTAAGTCAAGACCATGTACATCATAAGACCAAAAATACCAAGTCTAGTTAAGTCAACATGCATATCAACATAATTGAGCACATAATCAAGACAACTCTATCATCAAGTTATAATATCAACAAGCATGTATAAGTGTTCATAACATCATAATCAAAGCAAGACCATCACTCATGAAACCTCATTAAGTCCACTAGTGCAATGACTAAGTAAGACCCCATAACCTCACTCAATCAAGTAAACCCAATAAGAACTATAAGCAATGCCAAACTTCACATACTACATCATTTAGATTAATCATCATCATACTTTAGCAATAGATACCAACCACATGTCCATAAGTGAAACTAACATCACATAGTGTCATTAACATGTAGGATCATCATATGCATATCTTTTACATTTATAAGCACATAAACACGTAAGAACATCCTTTTATGACTTTCCTCAAAACTAACTAGTGTAATGTATAGGTGGAGTCCCATACCCCTACCTAGACTTAGCTAAACCCCTTAGGTCATCCTAGTTAGATTTCACTTCATTACTTCAGTTTACCTTTTGGGAGCATCTTGCCTTAACCGACATAGACCACATGAGCTAATGTGGAATCCGGTGTCATGGAACCCTACACCGAAAGAAGGGGGACTACTTGCCAAGATAGTACCAAAACATGAACATAGATCGATGTGGATCCACTAGCTAGTATTCCTATGGGACCAACATAGTTCAAGAACTAGGAGATGTAGTTGGGACCCTCTTTATGCTACATGAATTATTGTATCCAATCTCATGAGTACATTAGTGATCCTACCTTTCCTATATGGGAAGGGTAACTCCTCACTCTAGTTCACTCGGTGCTAAGCTAGAGTTCCTTTTTGAAGTCATTATCATAGATCAATAGGAATTGGATTAGTATTGTCGTTTTATTACAATTCACACATGTGAGGTTAGCACATTTACATAATTATATTATGAAACAGACATAGGCAAATTCATCACCACCCTTATGTCATTACATTCTTGCCAACCACTCACAAGTCATAATTCAAGAAATTCCAATTCATCATCATACCAACCCTAATCAATCTCATCATAAGGTATACTTCAATATAACTTCATCACTAAACACAAGTACTTATAATTGAAGTAAAGTGTTGAATCACAATACTTACCAAATCTCCTTCATAAGATATCATCCAAGGTTTTAACATCAACCATCCAATTCAACCCAACAATTGGTGTAATATCATCACAGAATAGTAATTAACACAATAATAAAGTCAATAGCATCATCACTATCCCAATTAACTTCAATTCATAGCCTAGGGTTAAGGGGAATAGGGTTCATCTTGAATTCTTCAAGATATAGATCCAATACCAACATTACATTACCCTAGGCAGTCCATGAATGAATTAGAATAGATTAAAAAAAAACTAACAATAAATGCATTCTTCAATTCCCATAGATTTATAAGTAAGATCCAAGACTTGGGGAAAGGGACATGATCCACACGAAATTCCCCTAATTAACATCAATTACTAAAAAATCTACACTTAATTATTCATAGGCAATCACAATTAATCATAATCAATCATCAATTTAACATTTAGAAGAAAACCCATTAGAAGAGGAAAACCCTTGGAATCGGGTGATTTAAAAATAAACTTTGAAAGGAACTCTTGTGTAAAGGAATCCCAAGAGTGAAGAAACATACCTTAATTAAGATTAATCCACAAAAATTGAGAATAAAAGTTGAGAACTTGGTCTTCTTTTTCAAGCTTCCTTGATCATTCAATGAAGGATGAATAGAAAGAGAAAGTAGAGAGAGATAAGAGTTTTTGGGTTTTGTTTTGGGAATTTGATTTAGGTTAGTGAAAAATAACTAAAAACTGATTCTTAGTCAATATATAGTCACCCCCAAAATTACACAAAAGACCCCTCACTTAAATGGGTCTTTTTGTGAAGTCAAATTGCTTAAAATACGATTTCAACGAATCTGAGAAGTGGCTGCGCGTCGCGGGGCTAATTTCACATTTTATTTTTGAAATCCGGTTTGAAGAAGTGGACCTGTGGAGTGCACGTGTCGCGAGGCAAAGTTTTCCACCCCACGTGTCAGCAGCGCGTCGTGGAGTAACCTTCAATTCTTGGTTGCCGCAAGATGCCTTGGAAGCTTGCTCGCCAAGGTTTGGGTCCTCCTCAAGGATCCTTCGGGCGGTCCTTCGGGATTTGTTACTTGAAGTTTGAACCCTTTGTACTACATTTTACCTATTTAAAGTCTTTTTACTAGCTTTAGACTTCATATGACCCTCCCAATCCTTCACCAAACATATGGACGTCAACTAGTTCAATTTAGCTAGTTTCCGGATGTCATGGACGTTTCTTCACGCCTTGAATCTAAAACTTCCTAAATGGTTTATAAACATTATTTTAGGATTAGAAACAGTGTTCTAAGGTTTAGTTCATCATGTGAGGCTCTAGCTTATTGCATGGACTTTCGGAGTATTACAAAAAAGGTGGCCTTCATTTCAACAAATGGCAAAAAGGTCCCTTTCACAATTCTATTTTGTATTAGCCCTTGAGTTTCATTTTGGCTTCTGGTCATGGGAATTATTTGCTCCACCATGAGTCTCCAAGTACTGTCCCAAGGCTTGTTGACAATTGAAACACCGCTCAAGACTCATTGAACCGCAACATGAATCTGTCTTCTCCCAGAAACATTGTAAGTTAATGTAGCTTCTTTGGGAGTGGCACACTCCCACTTATGATTTGGGGACAAACCTGACACTACAAAAATGTTAATAATTATGTACTTGGTCGCGGAATTATGAAAAGTACTCATACTTCTCCTACGTTGCCTCCTTCAACTTTGTGCTTTTCCAATGAACAAGGAAGTGTACACTCAAATTACACAATCCTTTTCCACATACTAATGGATGATTAATAATGTCCTCAATGTGCTTGTCCACGGATAGTGGAGTAATCAAAATTTAATCTCGATCGGACTGCCACTTCTCCTTATCTTCCATGTCTTCAAAATATGGTTTTAATTGGCTAACGTGGAAGATCGAATTACTATGTAATTTCAAATGATGAGGCATCTCGTCTATATATGAAATTCTGATCACCTTTTCAATAACTCCAAAAGGACCCTCGTACAAATGAATCAAATTTTGATTCACATTCTGCAGCGACTTGAATTGCCTAGGATTGAGTCTTATTATGAATCTCTCCCCAATTCAATAGTTGACTTGTCGCCATTTTGATCAGCAAACGTTTTCATATTCTGGGCTACCTAATCAAGATATGACCTTGCAAGATGAACTTATTCCTCCCAGGCTTTCGCCATGTGATAAGCACCCAAACTTTTCAAGCCGGCATCGATAGGCAAGGATTGTGGCCTATTGGGCTGTTGCCCAACATCCTATTCAAATGGACTTCTCCCTGTCGTCTCACTTTGCTAAAACTTCTAAGAGAATTGGGTAGTGTCCAGCAACTTCACCCAATCCTTTTGGTTGACCTTAACATAGTCCCGCAAATAACACTCCAAGAGTGTGTTGATACGCTCTGTTTCCCAATCTGTTTGATGATGGAAACCAGTAAACATGTGCAACTCTGACCTAAGAAACTGAATAATTCCCTCAAGAATGCACTAGTGAATCAAGGATCGCAATCACAATTGATATGTTTGGGTACACCCCAATGCTTTACGACATCTCGCAAAAATATGCGGGCTGCCTACTTGGCTTTGCAACTGGACGCCGCGGCAATTAATGTCACATACTTGGAGAAGCGTTCAACAACAACCATAATAGTACCAAACCCTCTGATTTTGGCGAACATGTAATGAAATCCATGGTGACGTTGTTACGTTATTTTTCAGCAACATGCAGCGGTTCAAGCAGTCCTCTAGGCGCCTTTGTTTCAAATTAATTTGTTGAAAAGTGAGGCAATTACGCACAAAAAATAGATATCATTTCGTATCTGAGACCAATAATAAGAAGACTCCAATAATGCCAAAGTCTTTTTCTGCCCCGTCTGACCAGACCAGGCAGTATTATGACCTTTTTTGATCAAAAAACACCTAAGGTTAATCCACCTCGAATGTGCACACGTCTGTCATTAGTGTACAACAAACCATTGTCAGCCCAAAACATCCTCGTCTTTACTTCTAGGTCCTGAACAAGAAGTTGTTTCTCCATGGGATCATGTTGCATGCCCTTTTTAGTATTCTCAACAACATCGTTACAAGTTGAACTAACAATACCACCAAAAGCAGCCTTGCGACTAAGTGCGTCGACTACAACATTAGCCTTCATGTAAGATCCCAAAAATGACTTAGGTTAAATAGAGCCTAACATGGTTTTCATGATGGTCTAAGGTCCTAAATTGGTTTATAATATCGTATTGAGGCAGTGTCTAGAGTTTTAGGTGCATTGGAAGTAAACGTCAAGGGATGACCAAGACGTTTGACAACTAAGTCACCTAAGTGCCTCATATGTGGTTTTATGTGTTTTTGTGTGATTCATGAGGATATGAGGTCCTTAAATGAGTTAGTATGATGTATATAGGCAGTGTGTCAAGTTTCGTGAAGTTTGGAGGTCAAACGCTCAAGAACGTCCATGACGTTCAAAAGATGTGCCTTGAAATGACCTTGTGTGTCTAAGCATGTTTCGTTGAGTTTTACGTGTTCTTTTTGGGTGAAATTCATGTGAGAGGTCCTAAACTCGTATAAAGTCATGTTTGGGTTGGAAACATCTCAGAAAATATCCTCAAGGACAATCTAAGGGTCCTTGAGGAAGGACTCTTCAAGATGCCCAAGACTGCCCAACCAACGGTTGGCAATCGACGCCCAGTGGGTTAGTAGACGCCACGTTGGTGGTGGCTCGTCAATTGGGAGTTAGTCATGGGAGAGGATAGGACAAATACAAGCCTCAGTCCCTGAACATGTACCAACAGGACAGTCCGTTGGTCAAGGGGCGGGCCCTCGATGGCCCTTCCGTCTGTGAAGCAGTCCCTGCGTGCACTTTACTGTTAAGTGAAGGGTTAATTGGTAAATTCACCCAACATTCAAATAAGAGGTTTGGAGGTTCCTTGAGGGTCTTTTGGGTATTTTAGACATGTATATATGTCTTTAACACTTAGAAGAATTCATTCTTCCAAATCAAAACCCCAAAATCCCTTAGAAATTCCTTAAGACTCCATTGAAGCCAAAACTCAAGGAAGAGCTTGGATTGGAGAGTTGAGTGGTGATTCTTCATAAAATTGAAGGATTAAAATCATTGAGGTATGGTTTTTGATCCTTGAAACTCGATTCATCAAGGAGCCCAAATTCAAAGATGTTTTCTAAAGTTTTCAAAGTTGAATTGTCCTATTTCATGATCTATCCATGAGTTCTTGCATTAAATGTTTTTAATCATTGAATATTTACTGAATTGTTTGTATTGATATGATTTTAATTCAATTGATCTATGAACCCATGTAATTGATGAACCCTAGTTTTTGACTACTTTATGGGTTGAGTGATATTGTCTTAATGCTTATGAATTATAGTGTATCTTTCTATGGGCTATCTAATAATGTAATAATTTTATTCAATTGATATCTAATTGGCATTAGATTGATAAATCTATATTGAATTAACTTATATTCATTGAGTATTATAGTTTATGCTTTGAATTGATGTTCATGAACATGGGTAAGGGTCTTATTGTATTAAATTGGATGATTTAGACATGGATTGAAGTGGAGAGAATGGATTGGTGGTAATCTGCCCTAATTCTCTTTATTTTATGTAATTTAGCTTTTGAATTATGTTGTGATTGATATGGACCACTTATGGTGGCGGTGTTATATGATTGATGTGGCCTTGTCGGCGTTATTTTAAGTATTATGATGATCATGGCCTTGTCGGCACTATTTGAAGTAATGTGATGATTTGTGTAGTTGATTATGTGAAGTATGATCATATATACCTATATGTGAAGTAATGTGAAAGTATGTGTTCTTCTACTGATGTTATGTAGGTGATCGTGTTAGACTAATGACTATGTGTTGTGTGTAGTCTTAGAGTTGATGCATGATTTTTCCTAATTGACTATATGAGTCTAAGATGGTTATATTGATGATGATATAGTAGTGTATAGGATGAATTAAATATGATAATGGTTGTTCCTATGTGCTTCTAGAATGACATGTAATATGTGCTAAAGTGAAGTATGTTGTGTCTTGTTTAGGTAGACTTGTGTCCCTTACTTTATGCATGTATGAAAGTAAATATGTGATGTCTTGACTTAGAAGTCTAAAGCATCTTAGTCTTGAGTGAATGAATGATAATGTGAGACCTTGAATGATGATAAGAGGGTCCTTTATTTGAAACCTTGAACCTAGTGGTAAGGTTATGAACCTTGAAGTCGAAAGCCGTAATGGTATCCTTCATGTAAATGATGGACTTAAGGTTGATTGGCTGGAACGACATCATATCAATCCTTAGGAAAGTCATGATGACATTCTTGTCGCCATTGTAAGGCATCCCTAGGGGTCCTCTTTGGCAGGGTAAATATAATTGGGTTATGAACTTGATATGGAACCCCTTTTTATGAACCTTAATGTGAATTAATCCATGAGAACAAAGGCTAGCACGGAGTGAGTATGGTAAGGTAAGTATTTCTAGTTAAAGGATGAGGCTAGAATACAAAGTAAGACCTTCATATTCCTTAACCATGTGCCTACATGGGATATGTCCAAGTTCTACCATTGGCAAGTAGAATAACCTCATCGGAGTAGGATAGAACTCCGGATTCCATATTTTGCTACCATGGTCTATGTCGGTTATTGCATATTCTCATCATGTGGGATACCTAATAGCATTAGAGAAGTTCTATGAAGTTTAGGTGGTGGTATGAGACGCTATCTAGACATTGCACAATAGGCTTTGAAGATGTTAGTGAGAGTCCCTAGGTCTTCTGCAAGACCATTACTTGAATGTCCTTTATGTGATGAATGTATCTTAAATGAACTAATGAATGTACGCCCGATCCAGCAATATCGCGGGAGTGAAGAAGGGCAACACCACTTGTAAAGCTCTTTCGTCGAGTGCACGATCATGACAGGACTCGAGGAAGAAGCGTAATGACTTAAGTTAAGAAAGTATGTAAATGAAGAGTACATAATCTAGAGTTACTTAAGGATTCCTTAGTTAAAGTGTGAAGAGGGCATATGCGATGATCTCTTCATGTCTTATCTATGGAAGTCTTCAGAATGACTCTAGTTAGGAAGGTTGGTTGATTCTATGGTCATGATCTAAACTTAGGAAGTCTTAAGGATTATTTAGGTAACCTTGAAGAGATTGTATGGGCGTTCTCTTCTAGGAGTACTTAAGTAGGTCTTTTGATAGCCTTGCTAAAGGGAATGTCATATCTTATATGTTTCATGTGTTTGATGTATTTGTAAGTGTGTATGTGGCTCATTAAGAGTAGTCTTGAGGATCGTTTAGGCATACTTAGAGAGGGTGTACGGGCTGTATCTCTTTGTGTGACTTAAGTGAGTCTTAGGATAGCTTTTTGTGGGATAATTACATTCTAGAAGATGCTTAAAGTGAAGGTAAGCAACTTCACTGTAACAGATAAGGAATTCACTGTAACAGTGAAGGAATTCACTGTAACAGTAAATTGAGTTACTGTAAAGTGACTTATTAAAATGTGATATTTTGCTTAAATGTTATCTTATGTATTTCTAAGTTGTTAAATGTTGTTCTTATGATTATTTTACGATCTTTAAAATGAAAAGATGCATATTTCCAATAAATGTCTGTTTCATGATTTTCATGCATTATGACATACTTAGTACATGTGGTTGTATTAATTCCATGCTTTTATCTATCTCTATAGTGGTTGGTAGGTGAGGATCATTTGGGAAGCAAGACTTGGATCGTAGAATCGTTCAAGTGAAGTTGAAGTATGTCCTCATTGACTCGAGGGCATAGATGTCTTTTATTGTTCTTATTGAAGTATTATAATAGACTTAGTAGTACTATTCCTTATAAGTGGGGGAGAATGGTGATTAGTAGAATAGTTATTTGTTGTCTCATCTCTTCTATTCAATTCAAGCTTGAGAGATAGAATGTCATAGTAGCATGTTGCATGTTGCATTGTGTGTAGGAGTCTAATCGAAATTGAAATTCATTCATTCCTTGCATTGTGCATTTCATGAAGTTATGGTTATGTTTTAAAGTGAGTTTATATGGTTTTATCTCTCATGTTGTCTTTCTTCAATCATAAATTGCTTAAGGGCTGCATTTTTGGAAAATTGAGCATGTGTTACTATAAAGAAATTTGTGTTCACTGTAAAGATTTTTAAATTCTGACTGAATTGTTCTTTCATGAAAAATGGTTATGATGTGTATATAACTGATGTATATGAGCATGATATTATGTGGAGAAGGAAGTTCCTCCTATATGGAATGAAAAATGTGTCTTATTGCATGATGAGTTGTAGATGTAGTTCTTACTTTCTTGTTGTGTCGTGAGTCGCTTTGTTATGTGGAGTTGATGTTTCTCCAATATATGTGAATTTTTTATTGTGTGGTATGGTTATGAGCTGTTAGTATTTGAGTCTTAACCCTTAAAAATGTGTAAAGTATACCAAGTGTCATTCGAGGACGAATGTTGTCCAAGTGGGGGAGTATTGTTACACACTCAAAATGAGCTAGGTTGTGCTAGAGACTAACACTTGTGTCATGATGTTTTAAAGTCATAAAATGGTTGATAATAGTGTTCTTATGGAGTATGTAAAGTTTGGAAGTGTTTAGAGGTCAAACGTCTAAGAACGTCTAAGACGTTTGGAAACTAGTCGAAGTTAAACTAGTGTGTCGTACTGTTTTGTAGTGATGTTTTGGGGGATGGTTTTAAGGTGAAATTCAATATGGAGAGTTCCTACGCATATCCTGACATACAAAGGGTCAAAAAGTCCAGGAATGAAGCCTCGGGGACCATCAAAAGGGCCCCCGAAGAGGACCCAAACATGGGCCAGCGAAGATGCAAAGACCCCAAGATTTGGCATGCTGCTGTGCGACGTGCAACTGACACACAGTAGGCAAAAAGCTTTCCTTGTGACGCGGGGCTGTCACGAACCATTGTCTCCAAGAATTTTTGAAAAATAAGATTTGGAAGTGTCTCAGCGACACACAGTAAAGTCCCCGATTTTGTTGCGTCGATTTTAAGTCAAATTTGAGTTGGTTAATTTGTCCAATAAATGTAGGGGTCTTTTGGGTAATTTAGGGGTATATTCTGGACAGTTATTATACCTATTTAAACCCCTAACCTCACCAATTAAACATAAACCCTCAACTCAAAACAAAACCTCTCCATTCACTCTCTCCAAAACCTCCATTGTTGAAGCTTTGAAGCTCCAAGGAAGAAGACAGATTTCTCAAGTTTTTATTCATCAATATTGTGGGCTTTTCATCACAATTAAGGTATGGTTATTCATCCTTTAAATCTCTTTCTTCAAGGAGTCAATTCCAATGATTTTCAAAGATGATCAAAAATATGAATTCTCCAATTTTGTGATCTAGCCATGGGTTCTTGCATAAATGGTTTTGAATCAATGTTTTAGAATTGAATTGATGTTAATGCAATGTTTTAAAGCTATAATTCTTATGAACCCATGCAAAACATGCAAATCCTTATTTTGACAATTTAATGGGTTAAGTGATCATGTTTCTATACTTATGAATTATAGTGGAGTTTTCATGGGCTATCTAATGATGTAAAGATTATATGCAATTGATGTCTAATTTGTCTTAGATTGTTAAATCCATATTAAATTGACCTAGTTTCATCTAGTATTATGATTTATACTTTGAATTGATGTTCATGGCCATGGGTAAGGGCCTTATGGTATTGAATTTGATGATTTAGACATGGATTGAAGTGGTAAGAATGGATTGGTGGTACACTGCCCTAATTCTCTTTATTTATGTTAATTAGACTTCAATTATGTTGTGATTGGTATGGTCCACCTATGGTGGCGGTGTAATGTGCTCTACTTTCAATTGATGTGGCCTCGTCAGCGTTATTTTGTATTGATTATCATGGCCTTTTCGGCACTACTTGAAGTATTATGATGATTTGTGTAATTGATTATGTGAAGTATGATCATATCTATCTACATGCTAGTAATGTTAAAGTATGTGTTCTTCTATGGATATTAGCTGATCATGTTGGACTATGACTATGTGTTTATGTGTGTAGTCTTAGAGTTGATTCATGATTATTCCTACTTGACTATATGAGTCTGTGATGGCTATATTGGTGATGTTATAGTAATGTATAGGATGACATAAACATGATAAGGGTCATTCCTAAGTGTTTCAAAGAATGATATGTTATATGAAATAAAGTAAAGTATGTTGTGTCTTGTTTTGGTCGACTTGTGTCCCTTACTTTATACATGTATATGATGAATATGAACATCTTGACTTAGTAGGATTATGCACCTTTGTCTTTTATGTGTATGAATGAATGTTGAATGAAAGTCTAGGATCGGTAGACCTAAGATGGTGCCCTTCTAAGCATGACTAATCTATGGAATCTTCTATATAGAAAGAAGGTTAAGAATGAGCTATCCTTATTACACCATTGAGTGGCAGCCCTAGTGGACCCATCTTTGGTAGGTGCATTATGACTAGGTAATGACTAAGAGATGGTACCTTTTCATATGCTCCTTTTTATTTAACTTACTCTATGAGAACAAAGGCTAGCACCGAGTGAATATGTTATGGTTTGTAGCTCTACTTAAGAAGGAGACTAGAGTACAATATAACTATACTTGAGAATGAGACTAGAGTACATAAAAGATCTTGATATTCCTTAACCATGTGCCTACATGGGATGTATCCTTGTTCTACCCATGGCAAGTAGAACACCCTCCATCGAAGTAGGTTTATGACTCCGGATTCCATTCCTAGCTAGTATGGTCTATGTCGGTTATTGCATATTCTCATCATGTGGGATACATGCTAGTGTTGGATAAGTACTAGGAAGTTTAGGTAGTGGAATGGGACTCTATCTAGACATTGCACGACTAGACTTTGAAGATGTTAGTATGTGAGTCCCTAGGTCTTTCCAAGACCATTATGTGAAGTCTTTAATGAATAATATGTCTTCTAAATGACCTAATGAACGTAATGACTTTAGTAAAGGAATGTTGATGAAAAAGTACTTATCTAGAGTAGCTTTGAGGATTTCTTAGGTAGGCTTTAAGAGGGTGTATGGGCGGTCTCTTCATGTCTTACTTAGGTGAGTCTTAGAGTAATTCTAGGTAGAGAGTTTAACAAATAAAAGTGAGAATAATCTTATCTTAGTAAGTCTTAAGGATCATTTAGGTGTGCATAGAGATGGTGTATGGGCGGTCTCTCTTCGTCTCACTTAAGTGAGTCTTAGGATAATCTCTGGTGAGAAGGATGCAAGCTAAAAGAGGTTACTCTAAGGTGACATAGTTCACTGTAATATTTTTCAATATTTGATTAAATGCTTATATGATATCTTACATGTTTCTAAGGTGTTAAATGTTGTTCTTATGCTTATACTATGATGTTTTAATCAAAAAGAGCATGTTTTATATAAATGTTCGTTTATCATGATTTTATGCATTATGCCATACTTAGTACAAGTGTTTGTACTAATTCCATACATTTTGTCTATCTCTAAAGGTGTAGGTGGAGTTTGAGAGGAGTCTCGAAGTTGAAGCTTGGATTAGTGTTCATTCAAGTAAAGAGTTGGTATGTCCTCACTAGATTCGAGGACATCTTTATGTTTAGATTTCCTTATTTGAAGTATTGTAATATACTTAGTTGTTTTCTATATGTTGAAGTATGGGCCGTATCCCAATACATTCCTATGTCTAAGATGGCGACTTTGAGACTTAGCCTTTCATAATGTATTTCTACAAAAGTGTTGTTTTGAAGTATTATTATTTCGTGTGAAAAGTTTCAATTCCGCACCACTTTTCATACATGTATGCAATGAATGGTACGAAAGGGCTTGTCTTATACCTCTGAGAGGTCGACAACGCCATGTTTCAATTTGGGAATTCCCTAACTTCTAGGGGGTACTCTCTGGCGTGACAACTTGTTGTCGGTTTGGACACTTAGCAACAAAATCCGTTATGTCCCTTTTCATACCATTCCACCAATAAATTTCTCGTAAGTCGTGGTACATCTTTGTCCCACCCGGATGGATGGAATAGCAGGAGCTATGAGCCTCTTCTATGATCAATTCCCTTGAGCCATCCACATTCAGTACAAACAACCTTCCTTGGTACCTAATCACCCCATCTTCTCCTTGAGAGAAAGTCTCATTATATTTACTAAGGATCGTTTCCTTCAAATCCATCAATAGAGGATCAAGGTGTTGCTTGGATTTCACCGCAACCACTAAAGACGACTTAAAGTTGTGGCGAACCATAAAACAACCCTTTGGAGAGTATTCTAGTCGAACCCCTAATTGAGCCAACCTATGCACCTCTTTCACTAACTCCTTCTTATCATCAACCACATCAGCTACACTACCCATGGACACTCAGCTTAGTGCATCCGCAAACACATTAGATTTCTTGGGATGGTAAAAGACGCTCCTTTCATAGTTCTTTAAAAGTTCTAACCATCTTCTTTGACGTAGATTTGAGTCTTTTTTGGAGTGAATACATATTGTAGACTCTTGTGATTGGTGTACACATCAACATGTACCCCATAGAGATAGTATCTCCAAATTTTCAAGGCAAATACCACGGACGCAAGCTCAAGGTCATGAGTTGGGTAATTCTTCTCATGTGTCTTGAGTTTCCTAGAGGCATATGCTATGACTTTGCCATGTTGCATGAGCACACATCCTAGACCTACTCGGTAGGCATCACAATAAACCACAAACCCTTCCGTACCCTCCGGTAAGGTCAATATCGGAGCGGAGGTGAGTCTATCTTTCAATAATAGGAAGCTCTTTTCACATGATTCCAACCATTCAAACTTGGACTTCTTTTGGATTGAGGCCGTTAATGAAGATGCGATAGACGAAAATCACTCAACAAACCTCCTATCCTTGAGAACTTATGAGTTGGTAGGACTCAAAGGTCTAGGCCAACTTTTGACCACTTTTGTCTTTCTCGGATCAACCTCTACCCCTTCACTAGATACATTTTGACCAAGAAATCCAACAGATCATAACTAAAATTCACACTTGCTAAACTTAGCGAAAAGTTGGTTATCCTTGAGAACTTGCAAAACTATCCTCAAATGTCTCATATGATCATTCTCACTGCTAGAGTATATCAAAATATCATCAATGAAGAGAATCACAAAAAAAATCAAGATACTTTCTAAAAGCTCAATTCATAAGGTCCATGAATGCCACCGGGCATTTGTTAAACCAAATAACATCATTAGGAATTCAAAGTGACCATATCTTGTTCGGAATGCCATTTTCGGAATATCAACCTCCCTCGCTCTAAGTTGATGATAACCATACATCAAGTCAGTCTTTGAAAAGTAACTCGCTCCTTGGAGTTGATCAAACAATTCTTCAATAGTAGAGAGCGGGTACTTATTCTTTATAGTGATTTTGTTCAATTGATCATAGTCGATACACATTCTCAAAGACCTATCCTTCTTCTTCACAAACAATACCGGGGCACCCCATGGATATATGCTTGGTTGAATAAAACTCTAATCTAGCAAATCCTTGAGTTGAGCCTTTAGTTACTTCAACTCGGCCGGGGCCATCCGATAAGGAGGGATTGAAATAGGTTGTGTATCCGGCAATAAATCTATGCCGAAGTCAATCTCCCATTTGGGAGGATTCAGGAAGATCATCGGGAAAGACATCCCGAAATTCCCTCTCTACGAATACCAACTCTATAGGAGGGATATTGGATTCAAGATCCCTAACTCTTACTATGTGGTAGAGACAACTCTTTGCAATCTATTTGCAAGATTTTAGACATAAAATGATCTTACCCCTAGGATTTGAGTTTTCTCCCTTCCACTCAAAAATAGGTTCATTTGGAAATTGAAATTTGACTACCCTTGTCCTACAATCAATAGAGGCAAAGCAAGCATGCAACCAAAACATTCCCAATATGAAATCAAAATCTAGCATATCAAGTTCTATCAAGTCAACTAATGTAACTCTATTGGGCAAGGACATAAAACAACCTTTATAGACTCTCGTAACCAACACAGAATCACCCACCGGGGTAGAAACCAAAAAAGGTTTGTCTAATATGTCGTGTAGTATATAAAATTTCATGGCTACAAGAGGGGTAACAAATGATAATGTATCTCCCGCATCCAACAAAGCATATAAATCAAAGGAAAATAATTGCAACATACCGGTAACCACGTCCGGTGAGCTCTCTTGATCACCTCGGGATTGGAGAGCATGAAAGTGATTTTTCTTAGAAGCATCTGGATTTGGGTAAATTGCTTGAGCTTGATCATTTTACCTTCCTTGAGCTCTAATCATAGGGCAATCTCTCTTCATGTTACCACCCTTGCCACAATTATAGCAATTACCCATGCCAACTAGGCACTTACTATCATGATTTCTACCACATTTTGAAGAAAGATGCTTCTCAACATAAGAACCACCACCTTTACCATCTTGGGGCTTGGGAGTAGACACCTTACTCTTGTTAACCCTTGGAGCACTAGGAGGATCTTTGGTTGGAAAACCTCCTTTCAAACCTTGGTTTGTATTGCACCTCAAATTTAGCCTTGGAAGAATATCCATCTTCGGTACTTACCTTCCTCAACTCCCTACCAACTTGCTTAAGCTTGTTCTCCTAAATTTGTTCGGTATGAACCATGAGACGAGATATTTCCATGCTAGGAATCAACATAGCCGACCTACATTCAATAACAACAAGGTCGGATATCCCCATACCAAATTTGTTCATCTTAGCTCTAGAATCCGCCACTATAGTGAGAGCATGCTTTGATAGTTGAGTGAACTTGAGGCTATACTCCTTCACACTCATACCCCCTTGAGGAATGTTGATGAATTCTTGCATTTTCCTCTCCCTTAGTTCCAAGGGAAAGAACCTACCAAGGAAAGATATTTTGAGAGCTCCCCAAGTAATCCAACCTTCTCTAACCGGTCTCTCATCCTTCCATTGCTCATACCAAACTTGAGCCACATCCTTGAGTTGGTAGGCAGCTAGTTACGCCTTTTATTGAGAAGAAACACCCATAGCATCAAGAACTTTTAACACTTCATCAATGAACCCTTGTGGGTCCTCCTCCACCTTAGAGCCATAAAAAGTAGGGGGATTCATCCTTGTGAAATCCCTAATCCTTGAAGCGGTGATGTTACCATTAGGGTTCACTTGCACCCTTTCATCCCTAGAAACATGGGTAGCCAACACTTGAGTCAAGCTATGAATAGCCGCCCTTATCTCCACGTTAGTCATGACCCCTTCTTCAATAGGAACTTGAGAGTTTTGAGGAGCTTGAGGGGGAACCGCCTCATTCAAATTCTCCTCCTCAGCCCTTCGAGCATTGTTCCTCCTTGTATTGATTGCCTATAAGCACAATAAAAGGATTAGAAGAATAGACTAGAGAGATTTAAGACTCTTCGGCACGATTAAGAAATAACAATAGCGTGAAAGTTCATATGCATTACATAATCTGTTATTCATAAGTGTGGCGCGCTTCACATTTGTGAATAAGACCCTACATAGACGTGGTTTAGTGAGACATCAATCCTAAGATTACTCAACCTAATGCTCTAATACCAAGCTTGCTACGACCCAAAGTATCCGCTAGGCTTAACCGGCGTCATCATCCTCTAAGAGGACTAAGACAAGCCCTTAGCATACATCATAGCACATCATAGGTCAAAATGCGGAAAACTTTAAAACTTTTCATCTATGTCTACTTCATGAGGTTTACATACACCTCTCATTTACACATAATATATACATAGGGAGTTTAAATAGACCCCTCACATATGAAGCTTACTTAGGTTTCTCGCATAGACAACATAACCAACATATAGGAATTTTGTCTAATATTTTGTCTCACATTAAACCATCTATAAGAGTATAAACATTTGGACATATCCAATACAAAATGATACGCCATATTGTCTTAAATAATTGTCTCAATGATAAGAGAAAGAATAACGTTTCTAAACGTAAACAACACTATAGCTAGAGTGGAACTTGGAAATGTCCCCAAACATGAGGGATCAACAATGACTCGAGAAAAGATCCAAGTCCTCCTTGCAATCGACCACGAACTTCTTAATGGCCCAAACCTAAAATGTTTAGGGAAAAAGGGAGAAATATGAGTTAGTACAAACCACATGTACTAAGTATGCTTTCTATGCACAAAATCATTAATGCATGAGAGAAGGACAATTTAGTCATAATCATGCTTTTTATCAACTTAACTCAACATGTTGTTATAATAAGCATAGTAAGTCAATTTAACATAATATCAACCCAACATGTGACCACCCAAGCAATATTTGTGTAATGTCAAAGATAGAACCCCATTATCCTATCCAAGGCTAAGTATCACAATAAGCAACCCACTTCATACTTACAACATATCTTCACAATTCATCATAACATATTTAAGACATGAATACTACTCATAGATTATTAACATAATCGTTATTATAATCATAATCATAAAAGAACAGTACTAGAATCATCCCTTAGGATCCCACATTTTCAATGAGTAAGAGAAGTCCTATAACCTCTCTCACCCTATGTAGTAGCCTTCAAGACAACCCTAATGAGAGCTCACATACTTAACTTATTCATTTACTTTTTATGTTAGGGAAAGAACTGTAATAACCGACATAACACGATATGAGCTACATGGAATTCGGTGTTCTACTCCCACACCGAAAAGAGAGGGATAACACTTTCCTAAAGGTGTAACCATTCGTACGTAGCTCTCTAGGTGGATCCACTAATCTAGAGTCTTATGTGGGCACATAGTTAACGGTCAAGGAGATTGTTGCTAGAAACCTTGACTACTAGACGTGGAGGTTTCCATCTCATGAGACAACACATATGTAGGGAATCCGGACTTACTAACGTGAAGAAACCCATGTGGGAGGCCGGACTTACTAACGTGAGACCTTCATCTCATTTACATGCCCTTTCGGTGCTAAGCAATTATTCCCTTTAGTAATCATATTATTTCATCATACAAGTTCACATTAGTATCTTCTAGACCCCTATGTAAACATCTTATCATATCTAGTTCATAGATCATCACAAGTGAGAACAATCCTTTCTCTTTAGACACCACTTCATAAGTAAGTAAACCTTTCACTTAACACTTTATCGTAATCATAAGAAACTACTTTCAATCATAAAATAATCGTATCACAACATGAATACATAGCTCATGTCTAAATAAATTTCTTAGGGTTAAGGATGAGTCATACTTAGCATCAACATCACAACCACACATTAGACCTAGAAGCATTACTATATAAGTAACTCATAATTCATAATTGAATCCAAGAAGAACCAATCAACATAACTCTTTGTTCCTTCCAAGAACCTTCATACTTCCATTACCAAGAATACATAACCAATTACATAAACAAGTTAAATTCAAGAAACAATTACATAATTAACAACAATATAGTCAATGTACATGTTCATGATCTCCACAATTCACTATATCAATTCAAGATTTTCATGAAATTGGGTAAAGGACATGGGTCTAGGGAAATATCATAGGAAATCATCAATTAACCATCAATATATACTTAAACAACATTAATTCATCATAATTCATCACAATTGATTCATAATTTCTTTTTTCAAAGAAGACCCGTGTATAGAAGAAACACCTAGATTTGGGTAATTTAGAAATCATCTTTTTGTAGGGACCTCTGGGGAAAAGAATCCCTAGAGTGAAAGAAACAATACCTTAATGAAGCTTAATACATGAAATTCAAGTGAAACCCTAGAGAATTTTCTTCTTCAAGCTTTCTTGCTTCTTTAATGGAGAATTTAGGGAGAGAGAAAGTAGAGAGAGATAAGAGCTTTTGGATTTTTTGTTTTGGGGAATTGATTGCAGTGGGTAAAAATGACTTAAAACTAACCCTTAATCAATATATAGTCACCCCTAAATTACCCAAAAGACCCCTCACTTAATTGGTTCTTTTTGTGTAGTCAAATTGACTAAAATACGACATTAACAAATCAGGGAAGTTGATGCGCATCGCGGGGTCAATTCCACATTTATTTTTGAAAATCCGGGTTGAGGCAGTGAACCTCGTGGAGACCCCGCATCACGAGGTACATTTTACTTTTCCTTGTGCTAGTTGCGTGACGGGCAGTGACCTCCAATTCTTGGCTGGTCCCAGGCTGCTTTTGCAGCCTACCCGCATAGGTTTGGGCCCTCCTCAAGGACCCTTCCGTTGGTCCTTTGGGGAGTTTTGAGTGGACGTTTGGACCCTCTATACTATATTTTACCTATTTAAAGTCTTTTTACATGTTTTATACTTAATATGACACTCCCAAACCTTCATCAAACATGGGGACGTCTACTAGTTTAATTTAACTAGTTTCCGGACGTCAAGGCCTTTCTTTGATGTTTTGGCTCTAATACCTCTCTAACAAGTTATTTACACTTATATAGGTATAAATTCATCATTATTAAATATATGAGACTCTAGTATAGGTCATGGAATTTCCGAGGTGTGTAAAATTGTCAGGACTGGAATCTAGACCCCAGACGAGACCGGCGTCGTTGACCTCTCAGAGGTCGCAGACAAGCCTACTTACCTCATTCTTACTTTACATAGGTTAATTTTAGCGGAAAATTTGAAACTTTTTGTTTCTAAATATTGCTTACTAAACATTTCTAATACTTTCGTAATTTGTTCACCATCAACCATCTAACATTAAGAGATAATCAAATGAAAGGAATAGTTCAATACTTATAAAGCGTATAATTGCCAAAATGGCACCAACACATAGTCTGAATAAAAACAGGAAAGAAACGCTAGTGGAACATGCTCCACTAGCTCAACTCTAAAACTATGCTAGAATATAAAACAGTAGCATCCTCGAAAGCATGAGGACCTACCAACTCCGGATGAATGCTGGACGTCCGGATAACTGCAACGATGATCCTATGGCTCTATCGTCCACCTGTGCCTGCACCTAAAATAGTAAATTTTGTATAGGGTTAGTACACACTTGTACTAAGTATGGGTATATGCAAGCACACACCAAGGACATGCATGAGAAAGAATAGCTCTTTTCTAACAACATGATTTTTGAAAGTCAAGTCAGTGGACTTGCCAAATTGGGATTAGGAAAGTTTCCAAATTTGGATTAGGAAAGTTTCCAAATTTGGATTAGGAAAGTAAATGAGCTTTCCAGATTTGGAATAGTAAAGTTATGCCATGAGAATAACATACATCATCATACTTTTCACATTTGCACATAGCACATAACATTTACACATAGCACATATCATATAGCATACAGTACATTTTGCATGTAGCACATAACTTCTTTCATATCATTCATTCATATGCCATGAGACCTTGGAATCATGGACTTGACATTAAGACATCCCAGAAATGAGGGCTCAACAGATGGGACCTCAACTAGGGAATCTCCATTAGCAAACACAGAGTCTGCTTCATTCATTCATATGTACTTCATTTCATTTCGTTCGTAGGCCAGTGTGAAAACTAGTTATACCTAGGGTGTAGTTTACGACTTTCATCGGGTTTGTTTTGAAATGATCAAGAATAACCTAGTGTTATTACCTGAGTCTATCTCACCTCTTGATTATCCTATCCTAACACCTTTGGTATCGTTCATTTCATTATGTGCATCATTTGAGGCTGGCCTCATTCATTCATTGGAAACTTTAACTTTAACCGACATAGATCATATGAGCATCATGAAATCCAGTGTCTCCCCCACACCGAAAAGAGGTGGAATCACCGGCCAAAGTGATCCAATAACATGCTAGTGTGCATGGAAATTTAACCCCGCTAGATCCCTATATTGGCAGTATAGGTTCGAAGACTAGGAGATATAAGGAGACCCATACCCGGCAAGCCGGATAGTCTCATCTCATGAGAGTTACGTGAACCTCCGTCCTTCCCGAAAGAAGGCATCACCGCTCATAAATAGCCTATCGGTGCTCAGTATAAAGTTCCATTTCATTCATCTCATACGTCATGGAAGTTGGCTTCTAGTATGAGGACATCATAGCTAATTAGATGATTTATCATCTCACCATTAGTATTAAGTGTGTTAAGCTCAATACCTTCATTAGAGTGTTCATAGAGACTGGTCTCTTCATTACCTTACACTCTCATAGGTGAGTACGTATTGGTAACATTTATTTAGGCTCATTTGAGATTGCCCTCATCATTTACATTAGCCTCATATCATGTTGTCACCACATTCATCATCATTAGCACCTTTGCTTTTCATAGTTACTCACCTCTTATTACGTGAACGTTCATTTCATCATATGCCAATGCACTTGGCCATTTAGTGTATCTTACACTCATACTTAACCCTTCTAGGGTTCATCATTTCATTACATACTTCTTAGATTCACTTACTTTGAACGTATGTTAGACTTATGCGTCTATACATTCAAGTCATGACACTTTATTCATATTTCGTCTAAGATTATGTGATACAAGACTTATACATCTTGTATATGTGCCAAGATCTTGATTTCGATCTAAGTATGTGGCATTATTCTCGGATATTTTATTCACGTATGACTTATGTATCAATACGGAAGCTTGAGCAAGGAAACCCAAGTCTTGAATCAATTGGATATCATTTATATTTTTAATTGATTTTATTCTAATATTCATAACATTATGACTCTAAGTTAAATCACAATATTAACATTGAAGGATTAATTTTCTCCTTAGTAATAATCCTAATTTGGCCGAAGGGTTGTGGGTTCGAACCCCCACAACTCCTTTTTAATTTTTATTAACTTCATCTTGCCCTATTTCGCCTAAACCAAGAGGTTGTGGGATCAAACCCCCACAGCCTCTTTTATTTTGTTCTTTAATTCGCCTAAGTAAGGAGGTTTTGGGTTCGAACCCCCAAAGCCTCCTTACATTTAATTTAATTTTCGCTAGGGGCTGTGAGGTGGTGAGTTCGAACCCCCACAGCCCCATATATATTTTTCTTTTATTTTTCACTAGGTTGAGGGCATTGGCAGTGAGGTCGTGGGATCGAACCCCCACAGCCTCACTTGCTTTAATACTCATTTTCGCCTCCTCTATTTCCAGCCTTGAGGTCGTGGGTTCGACTCCCACGCCTCACATCTTTTTATTTTCTTTATTCTCCCTCTTCCTTGCTTCCCACGATTCATGTGTTCGATTCCCCCCATCCCTATTTCCTTATTAATTCATTTCGTGGGCAGCAGCTAAGGGGTTCGAATCCCCTTAGCTCCATTACATTTTAAAAAAACAATTCAGCCTCTTGGTCACGTGAGGTCTTGGGTTCGATTCCCCTTGACCTCACCTACTTTAATCCCTTTTAAAACTCTTCCAAAATTCCCAGAACCTTCCCGTAACCAACATTACAAGCTGGAAATTTTGATTACCTTTTTGTAGCCTATTTTCTCCACTTTTTAACGTTAAAAGTTCATGCATTTGGAGTAGTGTTTAGTGAGTCCTTTAGGTGCATTTTCATGGACATATTTGGCTAAGAATTTATCATTAAATTCAGACACATTACACTTAAATGAACATCATCATTTACATAAGTTTACACACTTAAAATGACAACCAAAACCATATTAAACTTGAAGCCATAATTCAAAACTTATTTACAGTAAGTTTACAGTAAACTTTTTCACATACACACACATATTTTCGGCAACAAAGCTTGTCATTCAATATGATTCCAAATATATGTTCATGAACATATTCATCACGAAAACACATTGCAACACCTAATTTCTACCAGCAAACATACCAACCTATAATTTGATGGGAGCTAAGGACAGGGATATGCAACGGGGAACAACTTAGTTTTTGGATTAAAATCGTCTGAGTCCTCAGGGTCTCTTAGGAAAGGGACCAAGAGTAAGAAGACCCATACCTTAGTTTTCTTGTTCAACCACGAAAATGCTGCCCAAAAACCTCTCCAAAAATCAAACCAAACACCGAAAGAACAAGCAAAATCCGTCTAGATATTGATCTTTACCTTTTGTTCTTAAGATTATTCTTCTTTTGAGTTTTTAGCTTTCAAGTTCTTGATGAACTTTTGCATTCACTTTGTTCTTCTTTTCTGATTGTAGAGGCAGAGCGTGATTGAGAGTAAGGAGAGTGAGAAACGTGTGGGAGAGTTGGCTTAGGATTAGGAGATAAGGGAGAGACTTAGTCAAATAAGGATTAAATAATTAATTAATAAATAAAAATATGATTTTTCTTTTTTCTTAAATCAGCTAATATTTTTTATTTAATTAAATTAATTTATGAAATTAAATAAAAGCAAGTTAAATCCTTGCTTGTAGTGGGGCTCGAACCCGAGTGACTCCCATTTGCGAAAATGGGTCATTTCGGGTTGCCCCACCCGAATTACTTTATTTAATTAAATTAATTTATTAAATAATTAATTCCTCAGGGTAATTACAATATTACCCTTGGCTTGGAAAAGACCATTTTACCCTTGGACCCTCAAAACTTAAAATTTCTTCTTTTGAGTCCGGTAAAAACTCTTTCGATTAAATCTTCGTTTTCGTGAGCCTCACATGGTTGGTTCCAACCTTTCCAAGCTCAATTAACTCCCCAAGTTAGTTCGCTTGGTCGTAGTAAGGGTTCTGAGGTCTGGTTCTACGCGTATCAATCCGTGTAGACCTTGCTCTAATCGCAAGCATTCTTGTAAAACCTAAGTCTTGATCTTATTCATTTTTAGGGTTGTTGCATTATCCCCCCCCCCCCATTAGGAACATTCGTCCCCGAATGACACTACTAATTCACGTTGTAATGCCAGTCATATCATAATAAAAGCACTATACACAGTCAATCAATAGCAACAAAATACGGGGAGGTAAGAAAACATAGGTTTAAGAGTATAAAGTCTAACCTCAAGAGCTGAACAGGTGAGGGTAGCAGGCCCTCATATCGGCCTCAGCTTCCCACGTAGCACCCTCAACAAGATGATTTCTCCACAATACCTTCACTGTGGCAATCTCCTTGTTCTTCAGCCGCTTGACCTGTCTGTCTAAGATCTCAACAGGTACCTCCTCATAAGACAAGTCTTCACCAACCCCCAAACCTTCAACAGGTAAGATTAATGCTGGATCACCTAGGCCACCTCACCCACACGCTGTAGGATCTCATATGGCCCAACATATCTTGGACTCAGCTTCCCTTTTCTACCAAATCTCATCACCACTTTCATAGGCGATATTTTCAAGTAAACCTGGTCACCAACATCAAACTCTAAGGGCCGCTTTCTGTTATCAGCATATGACTTCTGCCGACTGTAAGCAGTAGTCAACCTATCCCTAATCATTCTGACCTTCTCTAAGGCCTCATGAATGATATCCGGCCCCAAAATGGATGACTCTCCAACCTCGTACCACCCAACTGGAGATCTACACCTCCTGCCATACAGTGCCTCAAACGGTGCCATCCCAATGCTGGAGTGATAGCTATTATTATACGAGAACTCTATCAAAGGCAGATGGTCATCCCAGTTACCTCTGAAGTCAATCACACACGCTCTCAACATATCCTCCAATGTCTGTATGGTGCGCTCCGCCTGCCCATCTGTCAGAGGGTGAAAGGCAGTGCTAAGCTTCACCTGCGTGCCCAAGCTCTTCAGGAAAGATCTCCAGAAATGAGAAGTAAACTGAGCTCCTCTGTCTAAAATAATAGACAAGGGAATCCCATGCCATCTCACAATCTCATCAATGTAGAGTCTCGCATAATCCTCGGCTTTGTAAGTAGACTTCACAGGGATAAAGTGGGCAGACTTAGTCAATCTGTCCACAATAACCCATATAGAGTCATGCTGCCTCCTATTCTTCAGAAGCCCAACCACAAAGTCCATATTAATGGCCTCCCATTTCCAAGTCGGAACCTCAATAATCTGCGTCAGACCACCAGGATTAAGATGCTCTGCCTTAACCTGCTGACAATTAGGACACTTGGCCACATATTCTACAATGTCCTTCTTCATGCCATCCCACCAATAAATTTGCTTGAGATCATGATACATCTTGGTGGAACCTGGATGTATAGAATATCTGGAACCATAGGCCTCTGCAACAATCCTGGTCCGCAAATCATCCACATCTGGCACACACAGCCTGTCCTGATACCTAAGTATACCATCACCTCCCAAAGCGAAAGACTCATTCATCTTCATCAGTACTGAGTCCTTCAGCTCCATCAACACGGGATCTAGATGCTGACCCTGCTTGACTTCAACTACCAAGGATGATTCAGAACTAGGATGAACTGAAACATCCCCACTTGTGGAGTCAACGAAACGCACACCCAGTCTGGCTAGTCTGTGTACATCTTTTAGCAGCTCCTTCTTCTCATCCTCAACGTGAGCTGTACTTCCCATGCTCATCCTGCTCAAAGCATCAGCTACAACATTAGCCTTACCTGGATGATAGTGCACATTCATATCATAATCCTTCAACAGCTCCAACCATCTCCGCTGACGTAGATTCAACTCCCTCTGTGTGAACACGTACTGGAGACTATTATGGTCTGTGAACACATCTACATGCACTCCATACAGATAATGCCTCCACAACTTTAGTTCAAATACCACAGCTGCCAACTCTAAGTCATGAGTGGGATAATTCTTCTTATGAACCTTGAGCTGTCTGGATGCATAGGCTACCACCTTACCAACCTGCATAAGAACACAACCCAAACCAACCCTAGATGCATCACAATAAACAGTGTAATTCTCACCACACTTAGGCAAAGTAAGCACCGGGACTGAAGTGAGTCTGTCCTTGAGCTCCTGGAAACTCTTCTCACAAGTCTCCGTCCATTCGAACTTGGGTTTGTTCTTAGTCAAAGCTGTCAATGGGGCAATGGAAGAAAAACCCTCCACAAACCTGCGGTAGTAACCAGCCAATCCCAAAAAGCTACGGATGTCAGTAGGAGTAAGAGGCTTTGGCCAGTTCTTCACAGCCTCAGTCTTCCTGGGATCCACCTCCACGCCCTGATCGGACACAACATGACCCAGGAAAGTCACTAATCTCATCCAGAATTCACATTTACTGAATTTGGCATACAACTGATGCTGTCTAAGTACCTGCAAGGTTAGTCTCAAATGATGTTCATGCTCTTCCTTGGTCTTAGAGTAGATGAGAATGTCATCAATGAATACTATGACGAAAGAGTCAAGGTATTCACGGAAGACCCTGTTCATGAGGTCCATAAATGCAGCAGGTGCATTCGTGAGACCAAATGATATGACTAAAAACTCATAGTGACCATAGCGGGTACGAAAGGCTGTCTTTGGAATATCTCCATCCCTAACTCTAAGCTGATGATACCCTGAACGAAGATCAATCTTAGAGAAGAAACTAGACCCTTGGAGTTGATCAAACAGATCATCTATTCTGGGGAGTGGGTACTTATTCTTTATAGTGACTTTGTTGAGCTGCCGATAATCGATACACATTCTAAGGGTTCCATCTTTCTTCTTTACAAACAACACTGGAGCGCCCCAAGGGGATATGCTCGGCTGAATGAAACCCTTGTCAGTGAGATCTTTTAACTGCAGTTTCAACTCTTTGAGCTCAGCTGGGGCCATTCTGTAAGGAGGTATTGAAATTGGTTTAGTATCAGGTTTTAAATCGATACCAAAGTCAATCTCTCGAAGGGGAGGGACTCCAGGTAAATCATCAGGAAACACATCTAAGAACTCATTCACTACTGGCACTGAGTCTATGAAAGGAATGTCATGATCTAAATCATTAAAACTCACAAGATGACGCAATAACCCCTTGGAAATCATTTTATTAGCCTTAAGATTTGAAATCAAGGGGTTAGGACGACTCGAATTGTACCCCTCCTAGACTAACTCTTCTTCGTTAGGAAAGAAAAATCTCACCACTTTACTACGACAGTCCAAGCAAGCATAACAACTGTGAAGCAAATCCATACGAAGAATAACATCAAAATCATGTATGGGTAACTCAACCAGGTTTGCACACATAGTTTTACCACTCACAACTATTGGGCAATCCTTGTATACTCTAGCAGTTCTTACATTCTCTCCTAAAGGTGTACTAACCACTATAGGATCATGTAGAACTTCAGGCAATATCTCAAAAGTAAGAGCAAGAAGAGGAGTTATAAAGGATAGTGTATACCCTGGATCAAGTAAAGCATAAACAGAAGTTGAGAACACTTGCAGCATACCTGTGACCACATCAGCGGACTTCTCCTGCTCCTCTCTGCCTTTCAGGGCATAGAACTTGTTCCTCTTAGGAGGCTTGGCTGCTGCTGCACCCTGTGGATTTGGCCTAGGCTGAGTATTACCTCCAGCCTGACCTCTGTTCTGTGGACAGTCTCTGACCATGTGTCTACTCTTACCACAACCGAAGCAGGCATTAGTGCCCTGTCTGCACTCTCCACTGTGAGCTCGGCCACACTTAGCACAATTCTTCTTAGGACGCTGCATCTCACCTCCATTGCCCTTCTTGGGCTCAGGTCTGCATCCTCTAGGTGTAGCACTCTTCTGAGGATTAGAATTCCCAGAACTCTGTTGCCCCTTTTTGAACCTTGGCTGCTCATGGACGCTAAATTTGTTCCTGTGGCCTCCATGACTGGGTCCTGCCTGATCTTGAGGCCTAGGCCTCCTAGCATCATGAACACCTCTCTTTCTGCGGCTGTCCTCTACCTGCTGGACATGCACCATCAACCTGGAAAGATCCATATTATCATGGAGCATAGCAGGTCGACACTCATCCTCCAGGTCTCCATTGATTCCTGTGAGGAACCTTCTCATCTCATCCCTGTTGTTAGAAACCAGGGAAGTAGCATACCTTGACAGCTTAACAAACTTCAGGGAATACTCCCTGACTGTCATAGAGCCTTGTTTGAGGTTGATGAATTCCTCAACCTTGGCCTCCCTCATCTCCCTTGGAAAGAATCTCTCCAGAAATGCTGTCTTGAAAAGCTCCCATGTGACTGGCACTCCACCTAAGACACGGCTATCTTGCCACATCTTGCACCAAGTCTGTGCAACATCCTTGAGCTGGTAGGAAGCCAACTCAGCCTTCTCAAACTCATTGGCCCCCATAGCCACCAGGATCTTATGAATCTCATCCACAAACTCCTGGGGATCCTCTGATGTCCTAGACCCAGTGAAAATAGGAGGATTCATCCTCGTGAAATACCTCAGCCTGTCAGCCATGCTACGAACCGGTGGGTTCTCCCTCTGAACATCCTGTCGGTTGACTTGGGCAGTCATAGCCTGGGCCTGCATAGTAATGGCCTGTGCCATTTGGGCCAGAGATGCCCTCACTTCAGCATCAGTCAACCCAGCTGGGTTAACTGGCATGGCCACTCCTTTAGCTGGAGCCTGGGGTAGATCCTGATTACCCCTAGCAGCTGCTCCTCCTCTCCTCTTACCATTTCCTCTCCTAGTGTTCATTCTCTGGAAAAACAAAAAAGGATAGATGTTAGACACGCTTATAACACCAAGAATTCAGGCATTCAGAAAAGCATGATAAGATCAGAAGAAGGGAAATTTTCCTACGCATCATGCAGTCTCTAATTCAGGATAGTGGTGCACTTCACTTCCATGACTTAGAAACTACTCAATGTGGTTGATGTGAACTTATTATTTTCGTAATTTAACCTAGTGCTCTGATACCAACTTTGTCACGACTGGAATCTAGACCCCAGACGATACCGGCGTCGTTGACCTCTTAGAGGTCACAGACAAGGCTACTTACATCATTCTTACTTTACATAGGTTAATTTTAGTGGAAAATTTGAAACTTTTTGTTTCTAAATATTGCTTACTAAACATTTCTAATACATTCGTAATTTGTTCACCATCAACCATCTAACATTAAGAGATAATCAAATGAAAGGAATAGTTCAATACTTATAAAGCGTATAATTGCCAAAATGGCACCAACACATAGTCTGAATAAAAACAGGAAAGAAACGCTAGTGGAACATGCTCCACTAGCTCAACTCTAAAACTAAGCTAGAATATAAAATAGTAGCATCCTCGAAAGCATGAGGACCTACCAACTCCGGATGAATGTTGGACGTCCGGATAACTGCAATGATGATCCTGTAGCTCTATCGTCCACCTGTGCCTGCACCTAAAATAGTAAAGTTTGTATAGGGTTAGTACACACTTGTACTAAGTATGGGTATATGCAAGCACACACCAAGGACATGCATGAGAAAGAATAGCTCTTTTCTAACAACATGATTTTTGAAAGTCAAGTCAGTGGACTTGCCAAATTGAGATTAGGAAAGTTTCCAAATTTGGATTAGGAAAGTTTCCAAATTTGGATTAGGAAAGTAAATAAGCTTTCCAGATTTGGAATAGTAAAGTTATGCCATGAGAATAACATACATCATCATACTTTTCACATTTGCACACAGCACATAACATTTACACATAGCACATATCATATAGCATACAGTACATTTTGCATGTAGCACATAACTTCTTTTATATCATTCATTCATATGCCATGAGACCTTGGAATCATGGACTTGACATTAAGACATCCCAGAAATGAGGGCTCAACAGATGGGACCTCAACTAGGGAATCTCCATTAGCAAACACAGAGTCTGCTTCATTCATTCATACGTACTTCATTTCATTTCGTTCGTAGGCCAGTGTGAAAACTAGTTATACCTAGGGTGTAGTTTACGACTTTCATCGGGTTTGTTGTGCAATGATCAAGAATAACCTAGTGTTATTACCTGAGTCTAGCTCACCTCTTGATTATCCTATCCTAACACCTTTGGTATCGTTCATTGCATTATGTGCATCATTTGAGGCTGGCCTCATTCATTCATTGGGAACTTTAACTTTAACCGACATAGATCATGTGAGCATCATGAAATCCAGTGTCTCCCCCACACCAAAAAGAGGTGGAATCACCGGCCAAAGTGATCCAATAACATGCTACCGTACATGGGAATTTAACCCTGCTAGATCCCTATATTGGCAGTATAGGTTCGAAGACTAGGAGATATATGGAGACCCATACCCGGCAAGCCGGACAGTCTCATCTCATGAGAGTTACGTGAACCTCCGTCCTTCCCAAAAGAAGGCATCACCGCTCATAGCTAGCCTATCGGTGCTCTGTATAAAGTTCCATTTCATTCATCTCATACGTCATGAAAGCTGGCTTCTAGTATGAGGACATCATAGCTCATTAGATGATTTCTCATCTCACCATTAGTATTAAGTGTGTTAAGCTCAATACCTTCATTAGAGTGTTCATAGAGACTGGTCTCTTCATTACCTTACACTCTCATAGGTGAGTACGTATTGGTAACATTTATTTAGGCTCATTTGAGATTTCCCTCATCATTTACATTAGCCTCATATCATGTTGTCACCACATTCATCATCATTAGCACCTTTGCATTTCATAGTTACTCACCTCTTATAACGTGAACGTTCATTTCATCATATGCCAATGCACTTGGCCATTTAGTGTATCTTACACTCATACTTAACCCTTCTAGGGTTTATCATTTCATTACATACTTCTTAGATTCACTTACTTTGAACGTATGTTAGACTTATGCGTCTATACATTCAAGTCATGACACTTCATTCATATTTCGTCTAAGATTATGTGATACAAGACTTATGCATCTTGTATATGTGCCAAGATCTTGATTTTGATCTAAGTATGTGGCATTATTCTCGGATATTTTATTCACGTATGACTTATGTATCAATACGGAAGCTTGAGCAAGGAAACCCAAGTCTTGAATCAATTGGATATCATTTATATTTTTAATTGATTTTATTCTAATATTCATAACATTATGACTCTAAGTTAAATCACAATATTAACATTGAAGGATTAATTTTCTCCTTAGTAATAATCCTAATTTGGCCGAAGGGTTGTGGGTTCGAACCCCCACAACGCCTTTTTAATTTTTATTAACTTCATCTTGCCCAATTTCGCCTAAACCAAGAGGTTGTGGGATCAAACCCCCACAGCCTCTTTTATTTTGTTCTTTAATTCGCCTAAGTAGGGAGGTTGTGGGTTCGAACCCCCACAGCCTCCTTACCTTTAATTTAATTTTCGCTAGGGGCTGTGGGGTGGTGGGCTCTAACCCCCACAGCCCCATATATATTTGTCTTTTATTTTTCGCTAGGTTGAGGGCATTGGCATTGAGGTCGTGGGATCGAACCCCCACAGCCTCACTTGCTTTAATACTCATTTTCGCCTCCTCTATTTCCAGCCTTGAGGTCGTGGGTTCTATTCCCACGCCTCACATCTTTTTATTTTCTTTATTCTCCCTCTTCCTTGCTTCCCACGAGTCATGTGTTCGATTCCCCCCATCCCCATTTCCTTATCAATTCATTTCGTGGGCAGCAGCTAAGGGGTTCGAATCCCCTTAGCTCCATTACATTTTTTTTAAAAAAATTTCAGCCTCTTGGTCATGTGAGGTCTTGGGTTCGATTCCCCTTGACCTCACCTACTTTAATCCCTTTTAAAACTCTTCCAAAATTCCCAGAACCTGCCCGAAACCAACATCACAAGCTGGAAATTTTGATTACCTTTTTGTAGCCTATTTTCTCCACTTTTTAACGTTAAAAGTTCATGCATTTGGAGTAGTGTTTAGTGAGTCCTTTAGGTGCATTTTCATGGACATATTTGACTAAGAATTTATCATTAAATTCAGCCACATTACACTTAAATGAACATCATCATTTACATAAGTTTACACACTTAAAATGACAACCAAAACCATATCAAACTTGAAGCCATAATTCAAAACTTATTTACAGTAAGTTTACAGTAAACTTTTTCACATACACACATATATTTTCGGCAACAAAGCTTGTCATTCATATGATTCCAAATACATGTTCATGAACATATTCATCATGAAAACACATTGCAATACCTAATTTCTACCAACAAACATACCAACCTATGATTTGATGGGAGCTAAGGACAGGGATATGCAACGGGGAACAACTTAGTTTTTGGATTAAAATCGTCTGAGTCCTAAGGGTCTCTTGGGAAAGGGACCAAGAGTAAGAAGACCCATACCTTAGTTTTCTTGTTCAACCACGAAAATGCTGCCCAAAAACCTCTCCAAAAATCAGTCCAAACACCGAAAGAACAAGCAAAATCCGTCTAGATATTGATCTTTACCTTTTGTTCTTAAGATTATTTTTCTTTTGAGTTTTTAGCTTTCAAGTTCTTGATGAACTTTTGCATTCACTTTGTTCTTCTTTTCTGATTGTTGAGGCAGAGCGTGATTGAGAGTAAGGAGAGTGAGAAACGTGTGGGAGAGTTGGCTTAGGATTAGGAGATAAGGGAGAGACTTAGTCAAATTAGGATTAAATAATTAATTAATAAATAAAAAATCTGATTTTTCTTTTTTCTTAAATCAGCTAATATTTATTATTTAATTAAATTAATTTATCAAATTAAATAAAAGCAAGTTAAATCCTTGCTTCTAGTGGGGCTCGAACCCGAGTGACTCCCATTTGCGAAAATGGGTCATTTCGGGTTGCCCCACCCGAATTACTTTATTTAATTAAATTAATTTATTAAATAATTAATTCCTCAGGGTAATTACAATATTACCCTTGGCTTGGAAAAGACCATTTTACCCTTGGACCCTCAAAACTTAAAATTTCTTCTTTTGAGTCCGGTAAAAACTCTTTCGATTAATCTTCGTTTTCGTGAGCTTCACATGGTTGGTTCCAACCTTTCCAAGCTCAATTAAATCCCCAAGTTAGTTGGCTTGGTCGTAGTAAGGGTTCTGAGGTCTGGTTCTACGCGTATCAACCCATGTGGACCTTGGTCTAATCGCAAGCATTCTTGAAAAACCTAAGTCTTGATCCTATTCATTTTTAGGGTTGTTACAAAAATACACCACTGCATCAATTCCAAAAATGAAAATTTTCCTTTCCACACTCAAATTCCAATTTTTGAGATGTTACCGTTACACAATAGACAAGGTTACTAATATAATCGTCTACTAAGTTAAGGATTCATAGGGAACACAAAACCCTAGTTTTAGTTTATATTGACCTAAAATAGGTTAAATAATTACTTTGTTATTTGCTACTTTCTACAAAAAAAAAAATTCAAAAATAATATGACTAATACCATGAAAAATAACAAAATAACTAAGTTAGAACTTTATTCTTTGTGGAATAGACCCTAACCTTCATTAGGTTCCTTATTTAACCAATAACCACTTTATACTTCTTTTGACAGGTGGAATTTGGTCATATCATAAGTCCTCACGATCTTCAATTCAGCGAGGATATAGAGAAGATGCCTGGTCTATTTGTGATGGAGTATCAAAAAATTTTAAAAGGAGAACTTTAGTTGATGTTTGAATTTTTTAAAAAGGCTTTGCTGGCTTGATCTGAACAATTCATTGTGGCCTCATTAACAACTTATTCCTGATGTAAGTCTTTAGCAAACTCGATGCAATCAGATTTTTGGAGATCATATTTGATCATATCTACAAGATAAGAATGGAAATCATATGTTGAGATACAACAATCTTCTCAATTATATATTTACTCACTAGAAGATTGTGTTTGGTAAATGGACAGTAGGGGCCATATAGAAAACTCTCATTAAACACTCTCATCAAATATGAGTGTATTGAAGGGAGAACCGGTAATAAAGAAATAATGGTTGCAATGGTAGGACGTGATGTTTAAATTGTTAGATTGAAAATCACCTTGTAGTAGGACATTACTTATGGACCGAGTAGTGATTAACGTCTTTAGAAAGACAATGCTGAGTTGAAGGAAAAAGTTTATGCCTTAAATGTTGAAAAGAAGAGTCTCACTGTTGAAGTAAAGGACCTGACAAAAACATTTCTAAATGCTTGATGAGTCCAAAGTTTGTACTCGTTTTGGGCTTTATTTTAATAGATTTAGTGTCCTCGAAATCTATATTTTGTGCCACTAACAGATATGAATCCTTGATTTTATGATATTTGGATTGACAAATAAAATATGGACACTAATGAGCAAAAAGAAACAAGGCAGCTGAAAGAACGAAGTAAACAAGGCCTGAGGATCTCCTAAACCATTGGGTGAGTCACCGAATTAACATAATCTCGCCTAATATTCCAGTGTGCCAAGCCCTAAAGGAGAAAAACAAGTAGGCGATAAAAAAAAGCAGTCGCTGAGTTGCGGAATGATTCTGCGATGCAGTGCCTTATCGCCCAATGTTACAGAACTTGAAGATGCTGAAGGCTAAAGCATAAAGGCGACAAAATTGACAAAAGGACAGATCGCCAAATGGATCAGCGATCTCGACTTACTGCACCGAGAGGACCTTAGTAGCACACTTTTTGACATCTATAAATACATTTTTGAATTCTTAGTTTAGTATCAATCATTCAATATGAGAGTTTTCTTAGATGATAATATACGGTTTTGAATTGAGAGTATTGAGACAACATTTCCTTAGGTTTGAAGATTTCTATTTCTGAGAAATTTGAAGTGGATATTGAAGATTCTTCATCTTAGACATTTTTAAAGAAATATTAATCTTACCCAGTTGACGTAAACACAATTTGGTAATTATTTCTACCTCTTTATGATGTCTAGCTAACACCCAATTATTGGGGTGTGATTATGTTATTATGAGTTGATTTAGTTGGTGGATATTGCTAATTGATTATGTAAATGCTGTTTATAATTGATTTCATTTAGTATATGTGTCTTAATCTAAAGGGTTGTAGTTGCAAATGCAACTCTACTTTCATGTTTTTGTCTTGCTCGATAGAGATCTTTTAAAACAATGATTACTAACTTCATGATCTGTGGGTATAAAGTTGTCATGGATTCAGCTCGACAGAGTTAATCCTAAATCCTTTTTCAGACATTCTGATCGAGAGAGTGAATGGACTAAAGCGATGGTTGTTCTTAATTGTTGCTTATTGGTGTTTGAGAGAAACCAATTTGATTCGAGGTAAATGTTTTGATAGATATATTATCCCCCACTAGGGTCTAACTTATTCACTAATTTACAGCAATTCACTACTAATTGCAACTACCCATTTGTCTACCTTATCCCATAAATGAATCACATCCCAAGAACTCGTCTCTGCATTTGTTACTTTTGATTTATTTGTTGTTGTAGTTGATAATTACAATCAAAAACCCGTTGATATTTGACACTCGTGTCACCCAAACTTGAACAATATTTTTATTCGTAAATATTTTTAGCTATGACTGATTTGAGCATATTTACATTTGGTTATTTATTCTCAAATATGTACCACTCCCTATAGAAACGATCCCAACTCATTTGGTTGGATGATATGCTGACTAACGATTGTTGGAACTTAGAATTGGATGAAGTATCCTAATACATGAAATCAAAAATGGAGCCTCTACCTGGGAGAGGTGTTGTTTGAGAATCTTTTGTTATGTTGAATTCACTACATCAAAAATGAGTTTTAGCATCTAGTAATTAACAATTGCCGCTAAATATGTATTTTAGGAGAAATTAGCACTCTTTGTATATGTCTCTAAAGGCTTTAGTAAAATTAGATCTAATGACACTTAACTAATGCCAGTAAATACTATTGCACTCCATATTAAAGTGTCTTTTTATTGCCGCTAAAAGTTGTTTTAGTTGTAGTGATTTATTTCTTGTTAGTTATATATAATGACACTTACTTAATTTTTAGTTTTGTTTTGTGTGTTGCTGCTTTGAAACAGAGGAGGTGGATAGATAGATTTTCCTCAGTTAGAAGTGATGATGTTCCAGGATAATATTGTAACCTTCAGGTAATTGGAAGGTGAACACTTCATGAGTTGTATTCGAGGTTTAAAGCAATTTTGATTCAATGCCCAACTCACGAAATTCTTGATGTAGTCGTTTTGGAATATTTTTGTAGAATTCTTGGCCCAGGGAACAGAGTGTTGGCTGATCAACTTATCCCAGGTGGTCTAGTACAACAACCCTATGTGATAGTTGCCCAAATACTTTGACCGCCTTACAACGACAACCCAAGAAGTATAAGGGACTTCTACTAAGCAGATATGCTAACTCAGCTGCAAGAGTTAACCAAGAAAATTACGGAGCTTGAAGTCCAATGCAAAATAAAGTATCGGTATGTTCCTCCTCATGAGCGAAGAGAACTTAAGAACAAGAAGGATGGACAAATCGAAGCAATGTTCACACTTCTTCTCCGAAAAGGCAATCCACAGGATATGATACTGGAGGAGATAAGGGAGAATGTCTTGATGCTGAACCAGATGACAACCTCCCATTCCATGCCTATTCAGCTACTAGGATACCAAATAGACATAGTGTTGAATGACCTTTTCCAAGAACGAAAAGAGGGGTTTCCTTATGGAAATGAGGCAAACCCCACTAATAGAGTTTGAATGTGCGCGTGCATCGTGTGAAGACGTTAACTAAGGTGCTTCATGGTATGAAACGCAATATCCTTTACTGCTTATTTTTGTTTTTTATAAATAATGGTGTGTTGAATGTGCAAGACAAAGTGTGGAAAGTATTTGAAAAGTGAAGTTTGGGAAGCAGGTAGTCCAATCGGCGCATCACCAAATAGGTCGATATGCCCGACTTGAACCGTTGTTTGACCCAAGACAATTTGGAATTAGGTTTTGTAAAACTTGGTGAGGCCAAGAGCAAATTGGCGAATCGCCGACTTGGTCAGTGATCGCGACTTTGTTCACCATTTAGACCCCACATTAACTAGAGGTCTGTAAAGATCGACGAGGTAAGTCTCCACTTGGTGTATCACCTAGTGGATCGGCGAACAAAACTAATGTCGTCGAATGGGATAGAATTGGATGGTTTCTAACAGACCAAAAGTTTAAACTTCTAACTCTTTCACTTTTCCTCACTTTTTATCTTCCCAAACTCACACCCGCACATTAGTTTCTATATTTTTGCATTTTTAGAGTATTTTACTCATTGATTTGTGGTCATATTAGGATTACTTTGCTGCCTAGCATTTCCATTTTGATTATTCAACATCAAATGTTGGATTTCCAAACCCCAATTTATTTTTAAGAATTTGAACTCTTATGCTGATGATCTTTTCGTGTTGTCGTGTGCTTCGCCTCTCAGATAGTATGAGAATGTTTTGTTTCCTATTTTAATTTGAAACTCTTGTCTTTATTGGTTATTATATTAAATTCCCATAGTTTTTATGCCTTAAATTGATTAAATTTTGTGCAGTTGTTCTTGCATGTTATTCTGTTTAGTTGGGTGAAGTCTGGGTAACTCGTACGTGTGCGAAATGGAAAAATTTCCCCAATGATAGAGTGGGTGATGTCATTCTTAAGGGTAAAAGTCGTCAAATGGCCAATTTGGCTGAACTTGGAAAAGTCTGAGTATCCCGGGGTAATGGGTGTTATGGGTATTGTTTTAATTTGAGTTGTGCATGCTTTGATTATGTTTTCAAGGGTTGCGGGGTTTAATTCGAGTAGTTTGGTTAAAAGTAGGTACGTTGGGTCATTTGGCGAGCTAGGTCGAGCTTGCCTAACCACTCGGCGGTTTGCTGAAAGTCCCCATCTTGCCTTTAATTTCATGCTTTATTTGATGTTGGTTCTATAATTTCAGCGAGCATCTTGAGGTCAATGAAGTGTATCGGTGACTTATCAAAAGTCTTATTGATCGCCTTTTGTCTGCACCCCTGAGCCCTTTCTCACTGTAACCTTCATCGGGCTATCCCTACAGTGATTCACCGAAAAGGCTTCCCCCATCGCTGACTTGTAAAATTTTTAGAACCAATCCTTTTGGCGGCCCGATCTAGCTCGCCAAAGTGATTCAACGACTCTTTGATACGTTTAGCAAGTTAGTCTGCAACTTTTTTTCTGTGATTTTCATTGACCCATTTCTAAATTTTTTCTGATGTTTTGCAGATATGGTACGAACATACATAGACATTCCAAGTACATGGTATCACCATAAATAGAGAGGGTAAAATCCTCTAAAGAAAGGCAGGCAAGAGCCTCCACCATGTGACAAAGGCAATGGAAAAAGACCATTCTCTGACAGGGCTACTTCTACTACTGGCTCCCAGGCTACTATATCTGAGTCTGAGGATGACCAAACCTGGTTGGCTGAGCTTCGAGATAGATATCGCCCTGAATCAGCCAGAGTCCCTCCACCTTATATACCAACAAACTCAGTGCGAGCTCCGACACATCGTGAAGCTTTAGTGCCATCCGTAGCTCCGCCTTCAGTCTTCTTAACAAATTGAAAGGTGATGGGCTACGAATAATTCTTGAGGAGAAGCTACTTTCTATAGAAGATTTAAAGGGCATGTATTACAATGTGAGGGACATATTGCAGTGACAAATATTCTACATTTTTACCGTGCCCCGAGGCCTTTATGTTCCTTCATGGGTCCGTGAGTTCTACTCACCATATGGTGAAATAGTACCGAAGAGTAAGTAGAAAGCCAGTGAGTTGAGGACGGTTACATTGATAATGGTTTGAGGTGTGGAGGTTAGGTGCTGCATCGACTTGATACACGTTGTTCATGAGAGAGCCACGGGGTTCGATCATGATTATGAGGTCTTTGTGATAGACCATTCCAAGGATTCGTTGAAGGTTTTTCTTGCCCCTCTTCTCTTGTAACGACCCGAGAGTACCCTCTAGAAGTTAGGGCATTCTTGAATCGAAACACGGCATACTTGACCTCTTGGAGGTCTTGTACAAGCCCTTTCGTACCATTTATTGCATACATGTATCAAAAGTAGTGCATAATTAAAACTTTTCACACGAAATAATAATACTTCAAAATATCTCTTTTATAGAAAAACATAATGAAAGGCTAAGTCTCAAAATCGCCATCTTAATCATACGAATATATTTGGACACGGCCCATACTTCAACATATAGAAAATAACTAAGTCTATTACAATACTTTCAATAAGGAAATATAAACATCAAGATGTCCTCGAATATAGTGAGGACATACCAACTCTTTACTTGAATGAACACTAATCCAAGCTTCCACTTCGATGCCCCACTCAAACGGCACCTACCACTTTAGAGATAGACAAAATGTATGGAATTAGTACAAACACTTGTACTAAGTATGGCATAATGCATAAAGTCATGAGAAACGGACATTTGTATAAAACATGCTCTTTTTGACTAAAACATCATAGTATAAACATATGAACAACATGTAACACCTTAGAAACATATAAGATATCACATAAGCAATTTATCAAATATTGAAGAATGTTACACTGAACTAACTTCAACTTCACAATGACCTCTTTTAGCTTGCAACCCTCTCACCAAAGGTTATCCTAAGACTCACTGAAGTGAGACGAAGAGAGACTTACCATACACCTTCTCTAAGCACACCAAAATGATCCTTAAGACTACCTAAGATAAGATCATTCTCACTTTATTTGTTAAACAACCTACCTAGAATTACTCTAAGACTCACCTAAGTAAAACATGAAGAAACCGCCCATACACCCTCTTCAAGCCTACCTAAGCAATCCCCAAAGCTACTCTAGATAAGTACTTTTTCATTAACATTAATTTAATAAAGTCGACATGTTCATTAAGTCATTTATAAAACATTCATCACTTATGGATATTCACATAATGGTATTAAGAAGCCTAGGGCACTCACACACAAACATCTTTAAAGCCTAATCGTGCAATGTCAAGATAGCGTCCCATTCCACTACCTAAACTTCATAGTACTTATCCAACACTAGCATGTATCCCATATGATGAGAATAGGCAATAACCGACATAGACCATACTATCTAGGCATGGAATCCGGAGTCATAAACCTACTCCGATGAAGGGTGTTCTACTTGCTAAGGGTAGAACTAGGACACATCCCATGTAGGCACATGGTTAAGTATTATCAAGGTATTTTATGAACTCTAGTCTCATTCTCCAGTAGAGATACATTGTACTCTAGTCTTCTTCTTAAGTAGAGCTACAAACCATAACATATTCATTCTTTGCTAGCCTTTGTTCTCATAGAGTAAGTTCAATAAAAAGGGTCATATGAAAAGGTACCATCTCTTAGTCTTTACCTAGTCATAATGCACCTACCAAATATGGATCCTCTAGGGCTCCCACTCAATGGTCTAAAAGGATAGCTCATTCTTAACCTTCTTTCTATATAGAAGGTTCCACATAATAGTCATCCTTAGAAGGGCACCATACTAGGTCTACCGATCCTAAAATTTCATTCAACATTCATCCATACACATACAAGACAAAGGTGCCTAAGCCTACTAAGTCAAGATATTCATATTCATAATGTACATGTATCAAGTAAGGGACGCACGTCTACTAAGACAAGACACACACATCTTCACATATAGAATATCATTTTATAAGCACATAGGCATAACCAATATCATAGGTCACCCTATTCGCTACTATAATATCATTAATATAACTATCATAAGACTCTATAACCAAGTAGGAAGAATCGTGCATTAACTTTAAGACTACACACACTTAAGGACATGGTCATAGTCTAACATGATCACCTAACATCATCAATAGAAGAACACATACTATCACTTTAATCACAAATAGATTGATATGATCATACTTTACATAATTCAACTATACAAATCATCATAATATATCAAATAGTGTCGACAAGGCTATGATCATTATAATACATAAAGTAACGCCGACGAGGCCACATAATTCACAAGTAATGCACCTAACGCCGCCACCATAGGTGGACCATTCCAATCACAACATAAATCAAGACCTACATTACACAAAATAAAGGGAATTAGGGCAGTGTACCACCAATCCATTCTCACCACTTCAATCCATAGATAACTTGTCTAATACGATACTAATAGGCCCTTACCCATGGTCATGGTCATCAATTCAATACAAAAATTACAATACTAAATGAATCTAAGTCAAATAAATATAGGTTTATCAATCTATGACAGCCTATGCATCAAATGAATACAATTCTTACATCATTCAATGGCCCAAAGAAAACTACACTAGAATTCGTAAGCATTGAGACTAGATCATAACATCCCTAATATATCCAATTTGAAGAGATTATGTTTTGCATGGGTTTATGAAGATTTCAGGTTAAAATCATCAAACTAAAATCAACTCAATCCATAAACAATGATTCAAAACGTTTAATGCAATAACCCATGGCTAGATCATAAAATTGGACAATTCATGTTTTTGATCATCTTTGAAGATAATTGGAATTGACTCCTTGAATAAAGAGGTTTCAAGGATGAATAACCATACCTTAATTGTGATTAAATCCCACAAGATTGATGGAGAAAAACTTGAGAAATCAATCTTTTTCCTTGGAGCTTCAAAGCTTCAACAATGGAGTTTTGGAGAGAGTGAATGAAGAAGTTTTGTTTTGAGTTGAGGGTTTTAGCTTTGATTAGTGACTTTAGGGATTTCAATAGGTCCTATAACCGTACATAATGCACCCTAAAATTACCTAAAAGACCCCTACATTTATTGTACAAATTAACCAACTCAAATTTGATTTAAAAATGACGCAACAAAATCTGGTACATTACTGCGCGTCGCGGAGGCACTTCCAAATTTTAATTTTCGATAATTTTTGGACAAAATGGTTTGTGACAAACCCACGTCGTAGGGCAAGAATTTTCCCCACTGCGTGTAGGCTGCGCGACGTGCAGCCACTGTCCAAAATTGGCTGGCGCGGTAACTTGGCAGTCCATGTTTGGGACTCTTTTGATGGTCCCTGGGGGTCGTTCTCGGACGTTTCCACCTTTTTTATATCAGGATAAGCGTAGGAAACCTCGGTACTGAATTTTATATTCAAAACATCCCCCAAAATATCAATACAAAATACTACAACACACTAGTTCAACTTCGACTAGTTTCCGAACGTCTTGGACGTTCTTGGACGTTTGACCTCCAAACAGTTTCAAACTTTATATACTGCCTAAGAACACTATTATTTACCATTTTATGAATTTAAAACATCATGACACAAGTGTTAGGATCTAGCTCAACCTAGCTCATTTTGATGGTGTAACATCTCTTTGACGTCAACCCAAGGTGGAGGGATGCATGTGTTCAAATCGAGTAGAATGATTTAAATATAGCTGCCCGGTACTAGTTCAGATTTATCAATAGCTCCATCATGCCTTCACAAAATGAATTCATCCTTCAGCATGCGAAGGAAACTTGTTTAGGGTCTATCTTAGGAAGAAGGTGGCTAAACTTGGGGCTCATAATCGAGCAAGAGATGGTCATGAGGGCCAAGCAGATGCATGCTTACCTACCCTTTACGGTATTGATCACGGATTTGTGTTGTCATGGTGGATTTCCCAGTGATACAACTAGAGATATTGAGGTCACTCTATCTTCTTCCACTGACATCCGCCATATTCAAGCCGAGTACTCTCAAGAGAAGGCTGACACGAGGAGGGAAGCTCTATTGCACACATTCTCATAGGTAGACGTCTATTCGATACTTGCAGAGGCATATTTGCCTACTTCAGGCCTGAGCCTTCACATAAATTCTCCCATCATTCTTCTTCATAGGCCGGAAGTACCTCTACCTCCTCTTAGCCAGCTAGGATTACGCATGCGATGATCTTGAAGATGGGCAACTTGGCTAAATCAGTGCCATGAGGGTGACAAGCCTAGAGAAATCCATCCCATGGATGATTATGAGGGTCATTGTGCTGCACTGAACCCCCCTGCGGGTCTCTGTTGATGATTTGACTACTTGAGTCACAACTTGTGAGAATAGGCACTGGGAGACCTTCGAGGTTACGACTTTGATGTCGAGGTTGCAGACTTGACAAAGGATGTAGACTATCTAAAGTCTACCGACTTCACTTCATTGTTGGATGTTGCACATGATTTGGAAGCTCATGGGACTTTAGAGATTCCTCTGGTTAACACCGAAGAGGTACATAGGGATGGTGTAGCACCTGATGACTGGAAGGTAGAGAACGCTGAGGATCATATAGAAGTGAATAATGATGAAGGGTTTAATGATCAGGCTGATCTAGAGGATGCCATGGTTGGGACTTCGCCTAGATCAATTAAACCAAGCCTTCTTTACTTTGATAATACCATATTTTTATTCACAATTCAACCAATTCATTAACCTAAGTCAGTAGCTACATGAACCACAACATAATCGATTTCCACTTTTATACCTTAAAAGGTTCATACTAAAGTGATCACAATAAGGCCCATGTTAGTTATGTTCAAATCTTCATATATTGATCCACATGGATCTTCATCATCAATTCATAATAAATTCACGTAAATAACAATAGTTATGGACAATTCAACTTAAGAGAATCACAATTAAACCATTAACAAGCCATGATAAAAAAAAGCCCATGCAAGGACTAAATCGATTTAGGGAAGGAACATGGGTTCATCATACAATTGGATTAAAATCACGTTAAAACTAATACATTAACATCAATTCATCATGATTTAACTATTTAAAATGTTTTTAGAAAGAACCCATGGCTAGATTGAAGAAGAAGAGATTTGACCATAAAACCTTCTTTGAAAACTTTGAGATTAACTCTCCAAGTGAAAGGTTTCTTGGAGATGAATGATTAACATACCATTTTCGAGTTGAAAACCACTAAAATTTTGTGAAGAACCCAGGATGATCCAATCTACAAGATGTTCTTGAGCTTCAACAACAATGGAGGTTTCTAGGGAGAGTTGGTTTTGGAGGGAAGGTTTATTTCGTGTAGGAGGGATTGGGAATGGGTTGGTCACGTTTTAGATCCCTTATATACACCCAAAAATAGGAAAATTAATCAATTAAATTCAGGTTAGGACGTGGGATGAATTTCCCATTCACCCCTCAAATTAAACGGTCGCTTGGCAGTGATTGCAGACCACAAACAACGGATCATCATCGACTGGGCGTTGGTCAATCGACTGGCCATGATTCGAACTTGGCCTGTTTTCGGGTTGAGACATTCCTAGGCTAAGTGTCAATCGATGAGACCTCACCTACGGTCCGTTGGTCAACCAACTGGACGTCATTTGGTTCAGTCGATTGACACTGCCAAGGCAGTGTCTCGACAAGCCTTGGGTCATTCTTGTGGGCCCTTTTGCAGTGCCCTTTTGAGTTCGTACCCAAACGTTTCCAACATAAATAAAACCCTTAAGAAGTTTTAAACCTCCCACATGAGTTTCACCCAAAACAACTACTCGCAACTCGTCCAAACATGCAAGGCCCCATCAAGACAAACACATGCATGTCTCAAGGCTATATTTCGAACGTCTTGGACGTTCTTGGACGTTTGACCTCCAAACTTTACGAAACTCCATACAATACCATTAAATATCATTATAACTCATTTAAAGACTTCATAAGCTCATTTCATACAATTATAAGCACGCATAGACATATAAGACACATAGGTGACTAATCGTCGAACATCTTGGTCGTCCCTTGATGTTTTACTTCCAAATCACCTCAAACTTTCAACACTGCCCAAATGCCATATTATAAGCCATTTTAGGATCTTCTAACCTTAATAAAAACATGTTCGGATCTAGACACCCAATCTCATTTTGGGGGTCTTACACCGTTGGTGGTGGTCGTTGGTTGGGACTTAAGCTCTCCAAACATGCAGAACTTTAGGTTCTATTAATGTACGAAGTCGATGGGCCGTTGGTTTGACCACTGGCCGTCGATTGGTCTGGTTGGTGGACACTACCTAGGCAGTCTTGGGTCCTAGTCTTGGGCCCTTCTCTAGGGCCTCTTGTGGGTACTAGGTGGGGTCGTACCCTGACGTTACACCCCTAAACATAGTTGTCTAGGTCATAGGAACATCTCACACCACTTTCAAGCAAAAGGAACACGTAAAACTCACTCAAACACATGAGAACACACAAGCACTATCTAAGGCATATCTTCCGAACGTCATGGACGTTCTTGGACGTTTGACCTCCAAACTTAACCAAACTTCACACACTGCCTAAGAACATCATTATAACTCATTTTAACATGAAGCTAAGCCAAGAAACATTCACGAAGCTCTAGGTCACCTTAGTTTATTTTATGGTGTTACAACGGGATTCATTTTTCCATCATTTCGGATAGAGGTGCCCAATTCACTTCTCATTTTTGGAAATCTTTCCAAAAGGGATTAGGTATACAAGTCAAACTTAGCACTGCTTTTCATCCTTAGACAGATATTGAAGCAGAACGTACCATTCAGACCCTGGAAGATATGTTAAGAGCCTATGTTATTGATTTCAAAGGAAGTTGGGATGATCATCTACCTTTGATTGAGTTCTCCTACAACAAAACCTACCATTAGAGTATCTCCATAGAACCTTTTAAAGGTCTTTATGTTAGATGATGTAGGTTTCAGGTTGGATGGTTTGAGGTTGGTGAGTCCTGACTCCTTGGTCCCAATATTATCTATGAGGCTATAGAGAAAGTTTGAATCATAAGATATAGATTGAAGACAACCTACGGTCGTCAAAAGTCTTATCCCGACAATAGGAGAAGAGAACTTGAATTAGAAATAGGTGATCATGTCTACTTGAAGATTTCACCTATGAAAGGGGTGATGAGATTCGGTAGAATGGGAATTTAAGTCTCCGGTATGGTGGTCTTTATGAGTTTTTACAAAGAATTGGGAAGGTTTCCTATGAGTTAAAACTACCTACTGAACTAGCTTGAATTCATCCAGTGTTTCATGTTTCTATGCTCGAGAAATGCATAGGCGACCCGGTGTCTATTCTACCAATGGAAGGTTTAGGGGTGGATGAGAACCTCTCCTATGAAGACGTTCCTGTTGAGATCCTAGGTCGCAAAGTCAAGAAGTTGAGGAATAAAGAGGTTGCCTCTGTAAAAGTTCTATGGAGGAACCATCTTGTTGAGGGTGCAACATGGGAGGCCTAAGTCGACATGAAGTCCCGCTACCCTCATCTTTTTACTCCTTGAGTTTAGACATTCCTTTTAGTAAATAAAGTAATGAATAATATGAAATTGACTTGTTTTACCAAAGAGGTGAATGTCTTGGTAAAAATTACACCAATTTGAGTTTAATTTTTTACTCATTCTTGCACTTATATGAGATATGTATGCATGTTGTCTTCATGAGATTTTGCTATTTTGTTGCTATCTTGAGAAGAATGATAACATGTAACTCCTTGATGTATTTTGAGCTCATTATAATGTTGAGAAGGAAGTTCCTCACTATGTGTTATGAATATGGAGCTCTTATAAGTTGTACATCATGAATTGAGTGCTATCTGTAATGTTGTGATACGTGTTTTAAAGGATTTGTGAAGTAATCCTTTGAGTTGTGACTCATTATGATTTTATGTTGTTGTTGTTTGGGATGCTAGTATTGAGTCGATCGTTACCCTCCAAAAACATTTTAGTGTCATTCGGGGACGAATGTTCCTAAGGGGGGGTAATGTAAGACTCCAAAAATGTCATGACTTAGACTAGATCTTAATATATTAAATAATGTTCAAAATGATGTTTCCAGAACTATATTAATGTAATAAGTTCATTTAAAAAAGGTTAGAACCAAAATGACAAAGAAAGACCTTGACGTCCGGAAACTAGCAAATTTGAACTAGTTGGCATCCCTGTGGTTGGTGAAGGTTTCGAAGTATCAAATGAAGTCTAAAATTAGTAAAAATAATTTGGATAGGTAATATGTAGTACAAAGGGTCCAAACGTCCGGTAACAGTACCCAAAGAACCACCCGAAGGGTACTTGAGAAGGACCCAAACATGGGTGAGCAGGCTGCCAAAGCAGCATTCAAGCAGGCAAATTGGAGGGGCTGCTGCGCGACGCACAGCCCACACGCAGTGTATTGTATCAAGCTTTAAGATGCAGCCTCGCGACACGAGTCTGACACGAGGCTCACTGCCTCGACCCAAAAATTCATAAAAAGAATGGGAATTGGCCCCGCGACGCGCAGTCACTTCCCATATTCGTCGTTAAAGTCGTATTTTTGGTAATTTAACTTCATAAAAAGACCCATTTAAGTGAAGGGTCTTTTGGGTATTCTATAGGACGACTATATATTGATTCTAGGTCAGTTTTAGACCACTTTTTACACACTTAAATCAAATCAAACGAATTTCTCTTGTCTCTTTCAAGAACTCTCTCTTTTCCAAACTCCATTGAAGAACAAGAAGAGCTTAAGGAAGAAGACGAAAACTTCAAGATTTTCTTCCAAAATTCATGGATTGTTCGTCAATAAGGTATGGGTTCTTAACCCTTGGGATTCCTTTCCCCAAGAAGTCTTTTCAAAGATGGTTTTCAAGAATTCAAACTTCTAGGGTTTTTACTCTACAAAACGGGTTTTCTTCATAACTCTAGATTTACGACTATCGATGAAAAATAATGATTTTCTATGGTTGATTAAGTATATATTGTCGAATGTTTGGCTTGTAAATGTTAGATTTTCGTGTGAAACATGTTCTTATCAGATTGATGGTTTCGAATGGGTTGTATCTACTACTTGATTACATGTAACGTTGGGATTGGAACTAAGACTTGAATGAACTATTTAATGACCCTTTCCCTTATCCTACATTATGAATTGATCTTGTATATGACTTGAAGAGTTGGTATTGATTATGCTATTAAGTATTTCATTATGTTGTTGTTATGATTGTTGTAAGTTTAACGTAAGTTCTTGAATAAGGTACTTGGAAGAAAGAGGTATCTAAAGTCGCGATTGCTCTATGATGTTTATGTTAGCCTATAAATGATGTTACAATGCCATTGAAGTATGTATGATGATGTTATGCATATATGTGTCACGACCCAGATTCAGGAATCCGGACAGCGACCGACGTCGTTAACCTCTCAGAGCTCGCAGATAAGCCTCTTTTTAGCTTTCATCACATTCATATAGTTAAACTTGCGGAAAATTTAAAACTTTTAAAACATAATGAAGTGTACATAGACTTCATATAAATTTTAAATATATTCATATACTAGAATCTCAAACTAAACAACCATCTACAATCGATTAAGAAATTCAAATGAAAGAATCAATATATCATAATAGTTTGCCAAAACGGCCTTAATATAAAGCTTTGAATAAATGTCTGAAATGAAACGCTAGGGAAAACATTCACTAGCTATGTCTAAAGAACTAAGCTATGAAGATAGATGTAGCATCCTCGAACTCAAGAGGACCTACTAAAGGTCAGGAGATCGCTGAGTCCAAACCGCTTCGATGAGTCTTCAACCTTCTCTCTGACCTGCACCAATAAAAATAGTAATAGTATAGGGTTAGTACACACTTGTAATAAGTATGGGTGTATGCACACATACACATAAGGCTATGCATGATCAAGGAAACATCTTCCTAACAACATGCCATTTCTGGAAAGTGAAGTCACTAGACTTTCCTAATTCGTTATTTGCAATTCATGGTGTGAATATGACGTATTTTAATGCATTCAAAACAGACAACTCATTTTTTATATGAACATAAGATCTTGGAATCATAAACATAATTTTAGAACATCACAAACGAAAAATTATAAATTTGCTCCCTCTTAGGCCGAGAGCACCCCTTTCCAGACATAGTTTATTTTTCCGCCGTTTCTTCTTTTTGTTGTCTAGTTCAATAATCTCCTTTGATCCTATGTTTTACTTACAAGTGCAATGATTCATTGTATTCCCATACCTACAATGAATCAAATAAGTAATCCAAGGGATTAAGGAAATGATTTAACTACAATTTTGGGCGTGAAATCTTTGTAAGCCAATCTTTATTGGTTAAGCATATTATTTGATATTGGCCTAATATCAGAAGTCATTATAAGCCAATCTTATTTGGCTATGATCATTTTCCAATTATATAAGGTCATTATAAGCCAATCTCATTCGGCTTTGATCATTTTCATAGTATGAGGAGTCATTATTGTCTAAGCCCTTTTTTTTGTAGAAAACTTCATTCTTATCAAACATTGATATTCGTAAACTCTTACTTTCTTAGTTGACTTTGAACTTACAACTCTTCTTTCTTCTTACTTTCTTAAAGAAGTCTTTAGCATTTAGATCATGTGAAATGACATAAAATCCAGGGTCTTCCTCACACCGAAAAGAGGTGGTTCACCGATCAAAGTGAACATAGATCATGTGAATTAACATGAAATCCAATGTCTGCCCCACACCGAAAATAGGTGATTCACCGGCTAAAGTTAACCCATGTTCAGTGTCTTCCCCACACCGAAAAGAGGTGGATCACGGCTATAGTGAAACTAAGAACTTTCTATTTTAGCATTAACAGACATATATCAGGTAAGCTAAACATGAAATCCAGTGTCTGCCCCACACTGAAAAGGGATGGTTTCACCGGCCAAAGTGAAACCGAATCTACCTAGCTCTCTTAGGTGGAAACCACAGGCTAGTTCCCATGATGGCAACATGGTTCGAAGACTAGGAGATTTTTGGAGACTCTTATCCACCGTGGTGGAGTGTCACAACCCAAAAGCATACCCTAGAATATAGGGTACGATCTTGGATTGTAACCGGCATCGTCGACCTCTCGGAGGTCTAAGACAAGCCTCTCGTATCATTCATTGCATTGGCATAGTAAATTTAGCTGAAAATTTAAAACTTTTCATATCACATCGTATGCTAGAAACATCACATCATATATATATAAAACATAAGTCATAATACATATTTAAACTCTAAGTCTCTTTGCCATCTTAGACTCAATAACTTTAGAGTACATTAGGGACACGGCCCATAAGACACATTACATAACTATACAATATTTAAAGTCTTTACATTAAAGACATTAGTAGGACATCCTTGAGATTTAAGGATTCCTTTCATTGAGCTTGGGAATCATGTATCAAGCTCCTCAATCATAGACCTCCTTTAAGCATTCCATAACCTACACTTTGTGTAAAAAGCAGAGAAGAATGGGATTAGCACAAGAATGTACTAAGTATGGAAACCATGCAAAAACATGCATTTAAAAGGGACAATTCCTTTGAAATCATACGTCATGCCATTTTGAGTAAATCGTCATAAAACCTTTATCAATAGCATTTATATCATCCACATACTTCATAACAACACAATCAAAGGTCAAACATCATAGAAAAGCACTTATAGAATTTAAGTACAATTTGGGGTCACTTTACAGTGAGCTCCTTCACTTTTACAGTGAACTCTTACTCTTAACTCATTAGTCTTCCAAGTAATCCTTTAGGGATACTTGGTGCAATGTATCACCTTAGGAACACAAGAGAAAAGCCATACATAGCATCTACACAAGACAACACATGCCATCATAGAAGTACATTACAACATAACCTAGTTAAATCAAGACTAAAAGGACATTACAATGAACTCCTAATCATTAGGCACATATACTTATTTTACTTCACATTGAACCTTGTGAAACCTAACTCATGTCCCCAATCTAGATCCACTAGTGAAATGCACATGTAAGGCCCCATAACCTCACACATGCTTAGTAAACCTATCATGAGGTCACAAGCCTTTACATTCAAATCATATGTATAGAGGAAACAACTCACTTATGTCTACTAATACCATCACCATATAGTCAACAAGATTAACATCATGTATAAAGAATCATATCATGCACATCTTCATGATCAATAGACAAATACTATAATGTCATACATAAAGGACACATACATAATCATATGCATTACGGTACTTTCCTAAGACTTCCTAAGGAGTAACTTGTGAAATGTCTAGATGGATTCATTACTTCCACCTATTCTAAGTAACTTACCTTAAGTCCTCCTAGTTAGGATCTTATTCAATTACTTCTATTGTCCATTTTACCTTTAGGGAAATCATAGCCTTAACCGACATAGACCATGGGTGCTAATCATGGAATCCGGTGTCGTAAAACCCTACACCGATGGAAGGTGGTCTACCGTCCAAGGTTGAACCTAACATAAACGTAGCTATCTAGGTGGAAATCCACTAGCTAGTATCCTATGGTGGCAACATAGTTTATGGAACTTCGGGGAAAAGAACCATGGAAATATCAACTCTACACCCTTTGTTGGGTCATGAGGCTATCCACCCCGTGAGGACCGTAGTGAACCCTACCTTTCCTATGTTGGAAAGTGTCACCCCCTCATCTACAAGTTCACTTGGTGCTAAGCTAAGTTCCCTTTTATTGAAAAGCCTTCATTAATATTTATTTATAAAAACATAGACTTAGGATATTCATCATTTATATGTTTAAAGCATATTCAAGCACCTATCTAGTTTTGGAGTATTCTTGGGCACCCCTAACAAGGTCCCTCTCACTAACTAGATCATCCATGTGTGTGAGTGAATACTTAGATGTGAGCAAACCTTTCACATAACACATAGAGTCATACATGTTCATATATTCATCCTTCATATACATAATAACCAAACCTAGGAGTTGTCCTATCAAGATACACATGTGCAATGTATAAACAAGGTCCCATACACTTGCCCATACTAGTACACCTATCAAGTCATCCTAGTAAGGGAAATACAAATCATACATTCATAAACATCACCTTAATATGCATTGTAGTAGACACTAGTGAATATGAGAACTACCTTTCATTTAGACACAATGACTTATACTACTTGTAACATGCATGTAAGTGAGAATGTATGTACATTGACCAACATGATCACATAATGGCTATCAATAACTTCTCAAGTCATCCACCCTATTAGACCACATTATACTTCCAAGAACATAGCACACAACACTAATAGCATAGGAGACAAGACAATATATACAATATAACCAAGACTCCTAACTTTAGCTATTTACACTTACATATAAGGGTACATAGGTAAGGGGTTATTAACCATCTTAACACATCCATGGCAGCACCTATACTTTACCCTAACATGGTTATACACATGCTCATACAATAGCCACACAACCTAATTCACAACTAGAATAGGAAAGTAAGCATAAGCTTCTCATACTATCATCTTAAGCACATATTCATAAGTTCATCAATTTGCCTTCAAGTCCATGGTCAACACATATATAATGACAATAAAGTAAACACCGCCATCATAAGTGGACCATACCACACAATGCCATACAAGGCTTCATCAACATTTCTATAAAGAATAGAGAAGTAGAAGAGTAGAGGAAATAGGCATTCTTACCAACTCCTCAACCTTTGATCCTAATTGATAAATACACCTGTTTATCAATAATTCATATATATGGCAGTATCTAAATGTACTTTAAACATATAAGAAACCATGTACAAGTCACTACATGATTATACCATAACATATACATCACATACTAGGAAAGTAGAAGAACATAGATCATTAACCAATATCACTCATATGGATTATAGGTCAAATTTCATGAATCATATGACCCTAAGGCAGTAGCTAATGAAATCATAATCTAGATGAGACCCTACTACAATTGGCCATTATGGTCGATACAAGCATACTTCATATAGGGAGTTTATGGAACGTAAGTTTACATAGATTAATCATATTCAACCTATCATGAATTGAGCCATATTGTATTAATTACATATAATTCATCCTCATCTTTCATTATAGGCAGAAGCTATAGACATTAACCATAATCAGTTCTTATAGCGACTAATCTAACGTCAAGATCACAAGTTACAACTTCATAGACAAGAAGAACCTAGATTAACTCAAACCAAGCCTTCTCTAATTTGGTCATACATGATTTATATCCACAATTCAACAATGGTATTAACCTAAAACAGTAGCTACAAGAACCATAACTTAATCGAAATTCACTTTAGATCATAAAAAAGCCAATGTTACAGTGAACTATAGAAACTAGGCTAAACATGATCAAATCTTCATACATTGATCCTCATGGATCATTCAACATCAATTCAACATGAATTCATGTAAATAACAGTATTTACAATCACTTCAACGTAAGGGAATCATAATTCGATCGATAACAAGTCAAGATCACAAAGCCCATGCAAGAGCTAAACCAATTTTGGAAGGAACATGGGTTCATCATGCAATTGTAGTAAAATCACATTCAAATCACTGTATTAACTTCCATTAATCATGACTAAATCAATAAAAACGTTTTGAGAAAGAACCCATGGCTAGATTGGAAGATTGAAAACTTGATCATAAGATTTCTTTGAAAAACATTGAGAAGAACTCTTCAAGTGAAAGGTTACATGAAGATGAAGGATTGCCATACCTTTATCTACATGAAAACCTCCAAAACTTCATGATTCATCCATAGAAAATCCATCTCCAAGCAGCTCTTGAGCTTCACCAACAATGGTGGTTTTAGAGAGAACATTTTTTGGGAGGGAAAGGCTTTAAACATGTGAGAGGATTTATGAATGAGTTGATCACGTTTTGGATGACTTATATACACCCAAAATTACTTAAATAAACCCTTAATAATCAGTTTAGGACGTGGGGTGAATTTCCCATTCACCCCTTAAAGTGACAGCACGCAGGCTGCCAACCTACAGGCCACCCGCGATGAGGGCAGTGACGGGGCGTCATGCCCTACGTCGTCCATGACTTAGCCAAATTCTTGGCTCAAGACCTGACCAAGGCAATTCCCCTTCGACGAGACCTGCTCGACGTTCCGTTGGGGGACCAACGATCCATCGTTGGGTTTGTCAAGGGACACTGCCCAGGCAGTGTCTAGGCAGCTTTGGGGTCCTTCTTTTGGGGCCTCTTGTGGTTCCCTTTAGAAGTCGTACCCGGACGTTTCCAATGCGATTACAAACCTTAACATGTTATAGACCTTTGACATAAGTTTCATCCAAAACAAACACCAACAAGACGTCCAAACAGCCTTAACCCCAACATGACATACGATGAACGTCTTAGGGGCTATCTTTCGAACACCTCAGACGTTCTTGGGCGTTTGACCTCCAAACTTCACGAAACTTCATACAATAAAATTAAACATCATTTAAAAACATTTCAAGACTTATTAGACTCAGTTCATACAATTTTGTCATGCATACACACATGAGGCACATAAGCGACTATTTGTCGAACGTCTTGGACGTCCCTTGACGTTCGACTTCCAAATCACTTCAAACTTTGCACACTGCCTCTATATCACATAATAAGGCATTTTAGGACCTTATAACATTAAGAGAACATGTTAGGCTCTAGACACCTTATCTCATTTTCGGGGTCTTACAATATCCCCCACTTGGGAACTTTCATCCTCGAATGACACTTAGGACTCTTAAATCTCAACAAGGACTTCAATGCATATAAGAGCAGTTCATCACATTTAAAATATCATCAAATCATTTTAGCACTCAATTCATACAAGCAAGCAAAAACCATTACCCACTCATTCTTTAATGCGTCAAATACAAAGGTTCTTCTTCATGTTCATAGGAGAACATCCTTCTCCTAATCATAACATGATCATTACACCTTAATTCATTACAACAAAATCTTGAAAAAAACTACTCATAGGCAGATCATAACCCATACTCAAAGTTACTTAAGCACTCATACTTCAACACACAAAACTTGAGTTAGTTAAATCACAAAGATCATCATTAGTTAGTCCTAGTACCATGAAGGTCATACTCAACCATACCATGCTTAGTGGTGTACATGGAGGAATATCTTTCTCCTCAACACATTACATGTATCATGAGTTCACACCTTAGCAAAGCACAAGGTGAATTTCTTTTAAAATGAGAAATCTCGACTTTCAAGCCAAGACATGCATACACATTTTTTTTTCCTAGTGAAAGCTAAATGGCAAATCACACCAAGTATATCACAACATAATAGGAAGTCATTCCACAAAGTTTCACTTTCTAACATAGTACTCACCCTTACATTAAGCCTTATTTTAGAAAAATAACACAAATTATAGGCATACACATGAACACTTAGCTAAACATGCTTTCACCTTTCAAGAATGAGCCTACAACTTTGCATTACAAATCATTAAGTCACTAAATTTTCAAGAGAGTCAACATATTTTATTGTAAAAGATACTCAACTCCCCTTACAAGGCTAAGCAATTTAACCTACAAGTGATTATCACCAAGTTCCTTGTCTTACCTCATGAAGTCAACTTCACATTTAGCACATTAAAATGCAAGTCAACAAGAGATAACATAGATTTTATCAAAAACTTCTTTTCATGCCCTTTGGAAAATTCATCATGTCTCTAAGATGATGTCAATCAATTCAAACCAATAATATAAAGATCATGCAATTCACACTTTATGCAAGACTATCTTGATGAACAAACATACCAAGAATTCATATATTTTTCCAATTCAAGTAAGAATAGAAAAACAATGTAGACAATTTCTACAATCTCACTACTCAAACACCATCACCCACTTAGGGTAAACCCAATTAAGAGCAACTTACACCAACATATAGAGGATTCAAATACAAAACCTTCATATTCATCACTTAAAGTGATTTCTACTTTAGAGAAAATTTTCATTAATTCAATTTAGCAACTCTAAGGCATTCTAAACCTTATAATTTTAGGCAAATCATCCTCAACCATCAAATTTGATCATACCATTCAATTCACATAAGGTCTTCCTACAATGCAATAGACACTAAGATCATACATCATTAGTGGAAAACAACAAGAAAGTTCATAACACAACAAGAAGTTTAGAAATAACTCTACGGCTCATCGTGTCATAAAACTCTCATTCTTTAATCTAAATAGCAAAAATTCTTTTCGACATTCCTTATCAAGTTCATATTCATAAATTCTACACATATTTCAACAACATCCAATCAAAATGACAATTTAGTAGGTTCTCCAAACATGTTACAATAAGTTGCCTAGTCTTTACAGCGAGCATGCTTCCAAATACCCAAAAGTGCAACATTTAGACATTTGATGGAACAAGTATGGAATTATAAGATACAAAGCTTTGCCAACTCATCCTTCATAAGCATGCATACTATATTTACAACTCAAGTCTCTACAAAAGACTCCTATTTATACTAGCAACTCATCAAGTACCACTTATATACAAAGGAAAACAGTGCACACTTTTAATCACATACACTCATAGGAAAACATACCTCCATAGGTAGTTATTCAAACAATCCAAGTTCAAATCCTAATATTTGGCTACCATCATACAAAACAATATAGGAACACAACAATCTTAAGAGAATTCACTTTAACCACTATAACTTCTAGCATGCTTCAACTATATCATGACATACATCATTCGACATCACTTGCTATTTCACAAAGACTTCATATATTGCCATAATTGGCATCACATCGTCAAATAAGAGATATTTCATACCTAGCAAGGTAAGATAACCAATCATAATCCCCATAGAGTTAACATGTGCAATGATCAAGCAAAGCTCCATAACTTTACTAAACGAAGTAACCCAACAAGAACTACAATTAGCACCATACTCTACTCATCTATAACCTTCATGCATGGATAACCCCATATCTTTAACACACTAGGCTATTTACATGTTTACAAATATAGAGATCATCTCATAAAGACATTCACATTTATCATCATACACATACATAGTATTAACCTCCTAAGGTCTCCATCAAGGCAAACTACTGCAAGACGTAGGTAGAGTCCCATACCCCTACCTACGTCTAGTTAACCCTTCAAGTCGCCCTAGTTAGTATATGCATTATCAAATAAGGACAAGTGTAACCTTCACACATACTCATACAAATCATAAAACAAAGATAAGCATTTAAACTCACCTTTTCTCCCTCAAGCATAGAGCAATCTCATCCAAGCAATCATATCTAGAAGACTACCGGACAAGAAAACATAAGAGAGAGACCTTATAGAGTTAAGTTTTATGGCACGATATGAGAATGATGAAGAAGGGAAACTCTATCGTCCTATAGCCTCTCGTACCATTTGATGTGTCGCGACTCACCACCAATGCTAAGAGACTCTACTAGACGTGGCAATATGAGACTTTTAGAACCTAAAACCGCTACATAAACCTCATGCTCTGATACCAAGTTTGTCACAACCCAAAAGTATACCCTAGAAGATAGGGTACAATCTTGGACTGTAACTGGCGTCGTCGACCTCTCAGAGGTCTAAGACAAGCCTCTCATATCATTCATTGCATTGGCATAGTAAATTTAGCAGAAAATTTAAAACTTTTCATAGCACATCGTATGCTAGAAACATCACATCATATATATATAAAACATAAGTCATAATACATATTTAAACTCTAAGTGTCTTTGCCATCTTAGACTCATTAACTTTAGAGTACATTAGGGACACGGCCCATAAGACACATTACATAACTATATAAAATTTAAAGACTTTACATTAAAGACATTAGTACGACATCCTTGAGCTTTAAGGATTCCTTTCATTGAGCTTGGGAATCATCTATCAAACTCCTCAATCATATACCTCCTTTAAGCATTCCATAACCTTCACTTTGTGTAAAAAGTAGAGAAGAATGGGATTAGCACAAGAATGTACTAAGTATGGCAACCATGCAAAAACATGCATTTAAAAGGGACAATTCCTTTGAAATCATACGTCATGCCATTTTGAGTAAATCATCATAAAACCTTTATCAATACCATTTATATCATTCACATACTTCATAACAACACAATCAAAGGCCAAACATCAAAGAAAAGCACTTATAGAATTTAAGTACAATTTGGGGTCACTTTACAGTGAGCTCCTTCACTTTTACAGTGAACTCTTACTCTTAACTCATTAGTCTTCCAAGTAATCCTTTAGGGATACTTGGTGCAATGTATCACCTTAGGAACACAAGAGAAAAGCCATACATAGCATCTACACAAGACAACACATGCCATCATAGAAGTACATTACAACATAACCTAGTTAAATCAAGACTAAAAGGACATTACAATGAACTCCTATTCATTAGGCACATATAGTTATTTTACTTCACATTGAACCTTGTAAAACCTAACTCATGTCCCCATTCTAGATCCACTAGTGCAATGCACATGTAAGGCCCCATAACCTCACACATGCTTAGTAAACCTATCATGAGGTCACAAGCCTTTACATTCAAATCATATATCAACATGTATAGAGGAAACAACTCACTTATGTCAACTAATACCATCACCATATAGTCAACAAGATTAACATCATGTATAAAGAATAATATCATGCACATCTTCATGATCAATAGACAAATACTATAATGTCATACATAAAGGACACATACATAATCATATGCATTAGGGTACCTTCCTAAGACTTCCTAAGGAGTCACTTGTGCAATGTCTAGATGGATTCATTACTTCCACCTATTCTAAGTAACTTACCTTAAGTCCTCCTAGTTAGGATCTTATTCAATTACTTCCATTGTCCATTTTACCTTTAGGGAAATCATAGCCTTAACCGACATAGACCATGGGTGCTAATCATGGAATCCGGTGTCATAAAACCCTACACCGATGGAAGGTGGTCTACCGTCCAAGGTAGAACCTAACATAAACGTAGCTATCTAGGTGGAAATCCACTAGCTAGTATCCTATGGTGGCAACATAGTTTATGGAACTTGGGGAAAAGAACCATGGAAATATCAACTCTACACCCTTTGTTGGGTCATGAGGCTATCCACCCCGTGAGTACCGTAGTGAACCCTACCTTTCCTATGTTGGAAAGTGTCACCCCCTCATCTACAAGTTCACTCGGTGCTAAGCTAAGTTCCCTTTTATTGAAAAGACTTTATTAATATTTATTTATAAAAACATAGACTTAGGATATTCATCATTTATATGCTTATAGCATATTCAAGCACCTATCTGGTTTTGGAGTATTCCTGGGCACCCCTAACAAGGTCCCTCTCACTAACTAGATCATCCATGTGTGTGAGTGAATACTTAGATGTGAGCAAACCTTTCACATAACACATAGAGTCACACATGTTCATATATTCATCCTTCATATACATAATAACCAAACCTAGGAGTTGTCCTATCAAGATACACATGTGCAATGTATAAACAAGGTCCCATACCCTTGCCCATACTAGTACACCTATCAAGTCATCCTAGTAATGGAAATACAAATCATACATTCATAAACATCACCTTAATTGCATAGTAGTAGACACTAGTGAATATGAGAACTACCTTTCATTTAGACACAATGACTTATACTACTTGTAACATGCATGTAAGTGAGAATGTATGTACATTGACCAACATGATCACATAATGGCTATCAATAACTTCTCAAGTCATCCACCCTATTAGACCACATTATACTTCCAAGAACATAGTACACAACACATAATAGCATAGGAGACAAGACAATATGTACAATATAACCAAGACTCCTAACTTTAGCTATTTACACTTTCATATAAGGGTACATAGCTAAGGGGTTATTAACCATCTTAACACATCCATGGCAGCACCTATACTTTACCCTAACATGGTTATGCACATGCTCATATAATAGCCACACAACCTAATTCACAACTAGAATAGGAAAGTAAGCATAAGCTTCTCATAGTATCATCTTAAGCACATATTCATAAGTTCATCAATTTTCCTTCAAGGCCATGGTCAACACATATATAATGACAATAAAGTAAACACCGCCACCATAAGTGGACCATACCACACAATGCCATACAAGGCTTCATCAACATTTCTATAAAGAATAGAGAAGTAGCAGAGTAGAGGAAATAGGCATTCTTACCAACTCCTCAACCTTTGATCCTCATTGATCAATACACCTTGTTTATAAATAATTCATCTATATGGCAGTAGCTAAATGTACTTTAAACATATAAGAAACCATGTACAAGTCACTACACGATTATACCATAACATATACATCACATACTAGGAAAGTAGAAGAACATAGATCATTAACCAATTTCACTCATATGGATTATAGTTCATATTTCATGAATCATATCACCCTAAGTCAGTAGCTAATGAAATCATAATCTAGATGAGACACTACTACAATTGGCCATTAAGGTCGATACAAGCATACTTCATATAGGGAGTTCATGGAACGTAAGTTTACATAGATTAATCATATTCAAACTATCATGAATTGACCCATATTGTATTAATTACATATAATTCATCCTCATCTTTCATTATAGGCAGCAGCTATAGACATTAACCATAATCAATTCTTATAGCGACTAACCTAACGTCAAGATCACAAGTTACAACTTCATAAACAAGAAGAACCTAGATTAACTCAAACCAAGCCTTCTCTACTTTGGTCATACATGATTTATATCCACAATTCAACCATGGTATTAACCTAAAACAGTAGCTACAAGAACCACAACTTAATCGAAATTCACTTTAGATGATAAGAAAGCCAATGTTACAGTGAACTATAGAAACTAGGCTAAACATGCTCAAATCTTCATACATTGATCCTCATGGATTATACAACATCAATTCAACATGAATTCATGTAAATAACAGTATATACAATCACTTCAACATAAGGGAATCATAATTCGATCGATAACAAGTCAAGATCACAAAGCCCATGCAAGATCTAAACCAATTTTGAAAGGAACATGGGTTCATCATGCAATTGGAGTAAAATCACATTCAAATCACTGTATTAACTTCCATTCATCATGACTAAATCATTAAAAACGTTTTGAGAAAGAACCCATGGCTAGATTGGAAGATTGGAAACTTGATCATAAGATTTCTTTGAAAAACATTGAGCAGAACTCTTCAAGTGAAAGGTTACTTGAAGATGAAGGATTTCCATACCTTTATCTACATGATCTAAATTTCATGATTCATCCATAGAAAATCCATTTCCAAGCAGCTCTTGAGCTTCACCAACAATGGTGGTTTTAGAGAGAATATTTTTTGGGAGGGAAAGGCTTTAAACATGTGAGAGGATTTATGAATGAGTTTATAACGTTTTGGATGACTTATATACACCCAAAATTACTTAAATAAACCCTTAATAATCAGTTTAGGACGTAGGGTGAATTTCCCATTCACCCCTTTAAGTGACAGCACACAGGCTGTCAACCTACAGGCCACCCGCGACGAGGGCAGTGACGGGGCATCATGGACATGACAGGGCGTCATGCCCTCCGTCGTCCATGACTTAGACAAATTCTTGTCTCAAGACCTGCCCAAGGAAAGTCCCCTTCGACGAGACCTGCTCGACGGGCCGTTGGGGGACCAACGATCCATCGTTGGGTTTGTCAAGGGACTCTAGGCAGCTTTGGGGTCCTTCCACATAACATGTTATAGACCTTCCACATAAGTTTCATCCAAAACAAACACCTACAAGACGTCCAAACAGCCTTAACCCCAACATGACATACGATGAACATCTTAGGGGCTATCTTTCGAACGCCTCGGACGTTCTTGGGCGTTTGACCTCCAAACTTCACGAAACTTCATACAATGACATTAAACATCATTTAAAACCATTTCAAGACTTATTAAACTCAGTTCATACAATTTAGGCATGCATACACACATGAGGCACATAAGCGACTATTTGTCAAACGTCTTGGACGTCCCTTGACGTTAGACTTCCAAATCACTTCAAACTTTTCACACTGCCTCTATATCACATAATAAGGCATTTTAGGATCTTATAACATTAAGATGAACATGTTAGGCTCTAGACCCTTTATCTCATTTTCGGGGTCTTACATGAAGCCTCATCTCATAAGACTTACATGTGCTAGCACAAGCTCATTGCTAGTCTATCGGTTCTTTGCTCAATTACTTTTACTTCATAACTTTTAGAGTTGACTCATACATTATGGAAGTTTGTTTCTAGTTATGAGGTTTACTTACTCTTTGGATAACTTATCATCCCTTCCTTTACTTGATGAAAATGTGGATTTAACCTTACATTATCATCTTGGTGTTAATGAGACTTATCTCACACTTTCTAACACCCTCTTATGTGAGTATCTTTAACATAGTTGTCTTAGGTGTAAGTGAGACTTGTCTCACTTCTTTTAACACCCCATTCTGGTCACTTTCGTAACTTTTAAAATTTTAGTTATGTTAATACTCACTTTATCTTGTTCACATTCATTTGGTAGCTTTATACCATTATTTATGGACGTTGTGAACTTCGTTCAATGTAGTTACTATATTCATAGTTCATTTTGATAGAGTATGTTGGGACTTGTCCCAATGATTGGCATACTCTTGGTTATGAATTCATTTGGTTACATTGGTCATGCTTAATTTTGTGTAACTTAGTCATTACCCAATTTTATATCATATTTTGGAAATAACATAGTAAGCCAATTCTATTGATCATTTTTGGACATAACATTGTAGCCCAATTTGTTGGCGTTAGCTAAACTTTCACTAAACAATTGTCAACTAAATTAACTTCATGAATATTCCATAGTAATTATCATACTTTAAGAAAGTCGACATTTACAGTAAACTAACTTCATGACCGACTCATAGCAAACTTCATCATCTCGGACGCAATTAAGCCTTACAACATTCTTTATTTCGTCTAAATACTACATAAATCATACGACTCAATTACATAGGCTTCATTCGACATTTACAATTCAAGATATCTACACATTAGGATCAGTTAGCAATACATACAACAACATGTTTGAGATTACATCTACATACTCAATAGAATCGAAAACAAGGATACTAGGGAGAAGGACGTTCAACCATATCGTTGGGAAGCAGCCTTAGTTTTTAGATTCATGGATTCAAAACGTTGAAAATCCTCTTAGAAAAGAATTCCAGGAGAGAAACCCATACCTTATGTAGAATTGAATCTACAACGATCCCTTTTGCACGAAGACCTTGAAATCGCCTAAGAAAACCTTGTCTTTCTACGTTCTTTTGTTACTGCCTTAGCGTCGTGAGTTCTTGTGAATGATCGTGGTTTCTAGGTCTTAGGAACTGATATTGAATAATTAAGGTTTGGGATAATTAACTTAATTAATAAATTAATTAGTTAATTACTAAAACACCCCTCCTAAGTTTACTAGACTTTGGAAAGTTATTTGACTTAGCCAAATTTGAAATTTTGGCGAAGGGTCTCGGCTTGACCAAGACTTTAATTAATTAAGGGACCTAGTGAAATTACTAAAATACCCCTAAGTCACTAGGACCACAACTAACCCCTTTTGACCATCCTAGGTTAGGTACTAGGTTGTCCCTAAGTTAGTTAGGTTAGTTAGGTGTCACCCGACAAGGTATTAGGTTGTCGGGTCCCTTGGCTGGTCATTTTTGGTTGATCCTTGGTTAGCTAGCTAGTTGGTTAAGTTAGTTAGGGTGTAGAGTTGTTTACGAATCTAGGTCCCACATGGCTGGACCCGTGCACGCCTTCCCCTAACCGCCTAACTGAATGCAGTTTGGCTGTTCGCGTGGTCCCCCCTCTCGGCCGTTGCACATGTGTTGCTGCCCATTTCTCCCAACCGTGCACTTCTATGGTTGCATTTGGAAAGTTCACTCCTTGTCCAAGGATCCTCACTATGTCCTAGGACACTACTTAATTTACATGATCATTTTCATTGATCATGTACTATGGTATCTAGGCTTGACACTTGGATTCCTCATACCTCATTGTGCACAACTTAGAAATTCATATTTTAGCTTAGGGTCTTCCTTAGAGGTACAATTCTTAAACAATGCTTATTCATACTTAGATAAATTGTCTAACACGCTTAGCCAATATTTTCTAATATGCCCAATATTATTTAATATTGGGCATTGGGATGCCTATGTATTCCAATATGCATTCTTAAAACCTATTAGGCTCTTTACTAGACATGTACGTTTTTTTCTGGAATGTTACATTATCCCCCCCTTAGGAACATTCTTCCGCGAATGACACTTACACATCATTTTAAACAAAGAGGGAAATTTCAAAAACACTTCAACATACTTGAAACTTTATTCTTTGTGAATATCTGATTCACACTTACTCTGGATGATGCATATTACTCAAGCTTATATGAAGCTTCATAATTGAGATTGAGGAACTTCCTTCTCAATCACACTTAAATTAATGCACATCACAACACATGCAACACAAAAATCATGTCTACGCTATACAAAAACAGCAACATGAATGCACGCATGAACTCCTTTTAACTCATTTAATGCAAGTATAAAAATGCACGATTATGGACTTACAATACCAAATCAACTAATGCACTAAAACTTAGAGTTTCTTAAACAAAATCAGACTTAGGAAGATTATATCTAACCTCAAGAACTGAACAAGTGAGGGTAACGGGATCTCATATCGACCTCGGTCTCCCATGTTGCTCCCTCAACTAGATGGTTCCTCCATAGCACCTTTATGGTGGCAACCTCCTTGTTCCTCAGCCGCTTCACTTGTCGATCTAAAATTTCAACTGGAACCTCTTCATAAGAAAGGTTCTTATCAACACTAACTCCTCAATAGACAGGATGGATGCTGGATCGCCTAGACACTTCTTAAGCATCGAAACGTGAAACACTGGATGAACAGAAGCTAAGTCTTGTGGTAACTTCAGTTCGTAGGCAACATTTCCTACTAACTGTAAGATCTCATAAGGATCTATATACCTCGTACTAAACTTCCCTTTCTTACCAAACCTTATCACCCCTTTCATGGGTGATATCTTCAAGTAGACTTGATGACCTACTTCGAACTCAAGAGCTCTCTTTCTGTTATCATCATAGGATTTTTGACAACTGTAAGCAGTAGCAAACCGATCCTTGATCATTCTCACCTTCTCTATAGCCTCATGTATTATCTTAGGGCCAAGGATGGCAGATTCACCTACTTCAAACCACCCAACTGGAGACCTACATCTCCTGCCATACAATGCTTCAAAAGGTGCCATTCCGATACTGGAATGGTAGCTATTATTATAACAGAACTCGATCAACGACAAGTGATCATCCCAACTCCCTTTAAAATCAATAACACATGCTCTCAACATGTCTTCAAGGGTCTGAATGGTACATTCTGCTTGTCCATCCTTCTGCGGATGAAAAGCAGTACTAAGCTTCACTTGTGTACCCAAGCTCTTTTGGAAGGATCTCCAAAAGTGAGAAGTGAATTGGGCTCCCCTATCCAAAATGATAGACAAAGGAATCCCATACCACCTCACGATCTCATCAATATAGAGTTTGGCGTAGTCCTCTGCTCGGTAAGTAGACTTCACAGGAATGAAGTGTGCAGACTTGATCATTCGATCAACAATGACCCAAATGGAATCATGCATTTTTCTGGTTCTCGGCAAACCAACCACGAAATCCATATTTATGGACTCCCACTTCTATGTTGGAATCTCAATCGACTTGGTGTGACCCCCAAGCTTAAGGTGTTCGACCTTAACCTGTTGGTAATTTGACACTCCTCCACAAACTTAGAGATATCTCGCTTCAAACCTTCCCACCAGTTGACCTCTTTAATGTCATGGTACATTTTGGTGGCACCTGGATGAATGGAATACCTAGAACCGTGAGCTTTTACCAAAATATTAGGCCTCAGATTGTCAACATTGGGCACACATAATCTGTTCTGGTACCTGAGTACACCATCCCCTCTTAGGGAAAATGATTCATTCAACTTACTCAACAATTAGTCTTTCAACTCCATGAGTACTGGGTCGAGATGCTGCTTAGCTTTAACATCTACAACAAGTGAGGATTCAGAACTTGAACGAACCAAAACACCCCCACTTGGTATATCTATCAGCTGTACACCCAATATAGCCAATTGGTTTACCTCTTTAACTAGCTTCTTCTTCTCATCATCAACATGAGACATGCTTCTCATGCTCAATCGACTCAACGCATCGGCCACTACATTGGCCTTACCTAGGTTATAGTGGATACTCATGTCAAAATCTTTGAGTTATTCTAGCCATCTTCTCTGACGAACGTTCAATTCTCTCTGCGTAAAAACATATTGAAGACTTTTATGGTCAGTATATACATCGACATGTACACCATATAAGTAATGTATCCAAAGTTTCAACGCAAATACCCCAACAGCTAACTCAAGATCATATGTAGGGTAATTCTTCTCGTAGATTTTCAACTGTCTCGATGCATATGCAATCACCTTGCCATCTTTCATAAGAACACATCCCAAACCTACTAGGGAATCATCACAGTACGCCACATACCTTACACCACTCCTCGGCAATGTGAGTACTGGGCTGAAGTAAGTCGGTATTTGAGCTCTTGGAAGCTCTTCTCACACTTTTCAGACCAATCAAACTTCACCTTTTTCTTTGTTAAGGCTGTCAACGGAGCTGAAATAGTGGAAAAAACCTCCACAAATCTGTGATAATAATTAGCCAGACACAAGAAACACCAAATATTTGTGGGAGTGAGGGGTCTCAGCCAATTCTTCACCGCTTCAACCTTTTTTGGATCAACTTCCACACCCTGTTTGGTCACAACATGACCAAGGAAGGTCACTGATCTCAACCAAAATTCACATTTACTGAACTTTGCATACAGTTGATGTTCTCCGAGTACTTGCAATGTCTTTCTTAAGTGTTCTTCATGCTCTTTCTAGTCTTAGAGTATATGAGGATGTCATCTATGAATACTATGAAAAATGAATCAAGATATTCATGGAAAATCCTATTCATAAGGTCCATAAACGCGGCAGGTGCGTTAGTGAGACTAAATGACATGACAAGAAACTCATAATTGTCGTATCTAGTTCGGAAAGCAGTCTTAGGAACATCTTCTTGTCTCACTCTAAGCTGATGATACCTTGACGGGAGATCGATTTTTGAAAAGAAACTCGAACCTTGGAGTTGACCAAATAGATCATCGATTCTGGGAAGAGGTTATTTGTTCTTTATAGTGACTTTGTTGAGTTGCCGATAATCGATACACATTCTAAGGGTTCCATCCTTTTTCTTAACGAACAACACTGTAGAACCCCATGGGTATATGCTCTGCTGGATGAATCCCTTATCAAGTAAATCTTTTAACTGCAACTTCAACTCTTTGAGTTAGGCTGGTGCCATCCTATATGGGTAAATAGAAATTTATTTGGTGTTGGGATCTAAGTCAGCACCAAAATCAATCTCGCGTTCAGGAGGAATTCCTCGTAAATCCTCCGTAAAGACATCTTGAAACTCATTCACTATGGACAGAGAGTCTATGGAAGGAACTTCTTGTTCTAAGGTCATTGACTCTAACTAAGTGGTATAAATACCCCTTAGATATCATCTTATTGGCTTTTAGATGGGAAATGATTTGGCCTGTTGGATTTGAACCACACCCTTCCCATTCCAGCTCTAACTCATTTGGAAACTGGAACCTCACTACCCTGTTTCGACAGTCTATAGTAGCATAACACTTATGGAGCCAACCCATACACAAGATTATGTCAAATCAAGCATGGCTAATTTTACTAGGTTAGCATGAGTGATTCTATCAAGGACATTAATTGGGCAATCTTTATAAACTCTTTCTGCTCTAATGTCGTCTCTTATAGGAGTACTATCTAGAAAAGGCTCATGTAAGACCTCAGGAAGCAAGTCAAATCTACTAGCTACCAAAGGAGTAACAAATGACAAAGTGGATCCTGGATCTAACAATGCATACATAGGAAAATAAAATACATGCAACGTACCCGTGACCACATCAGCTGACTTCTCTTGCTCCTCTCTACCTTTCAGAGCATAAAATATGTTCCTCTTGGGATGTTCGGCTGCAGCATTTAGATTCGGTCGAGGCTGAGCATCTTGTCCTGGCTTGATTCCTCACATGTGGGCAGTCCCTGACTATATGCCCACTCTTGCCGCAACCATAGCATGCATTAGTACCAACCAAGAACTCACCTCCATGCAAACGCCCATATTTACAACACGGTTTGCAGTTACGCTGGGAATTTCTGTCATTGCCCTTTTTGGGGCCAGACTTGTCCACTTTGGCATTCGAATTTCTGGAAGGAGTAGGATTACCTGAGTTCTTCTTGAACTTGGGCATGTTCTGGACTCCAAATGTACCCCTACGAGAGCTAGAACTAGTCTGATCCGCGGGCCTAGGCTTCTTGCCTTCCTAACCTCTCTTTTTCCAACGACTCTCCTCCACCTAATGTGCATGTACTATCAATCTGCCCAGGTCCATGTTATCATGCAACATGGATGCCCGACAATCTTCCTATAGATCCTCAGACACACCAGTCACAAATCTGCTCATCTCATTCCTTCTATTGGACACCAGAGAAGAAGCATATTTTGAGAGTTTAACAAATTTCAAGGAATACTCCTTGATCGACATACCTCCCTGTCGTAGGTTGATGAACGCTTCAACCTTTGCTTCTCGTTGCTCTCTGGGAAAGAATATCTCCAGAAATGCAGTCTTGAGAATGTCCCAAGTGATGGGAACTTCTCCTGGTGCTCGGCCATCTGCCCACTTTTGGTACCACACCTGAGCCACATCTTTGAGTTGATATGCAGTCTACTCAATCTTTGCCTTTTCATCAACACCCATGGCACAGAGAAATTTGTATACCTCATCCACAAACTCCTGGGGATCCTCATTAGTCTTGGACCCGTAGTAGACTGGAGGATTCATTTTAGTGAAGTCCCTCACTTTGCTAGCCATGGTGCTAGCATGCATATTCTCTCTGGGAGCACCCTCTCTAGTGGCTTGGAACGTGATGGCCTGCTCCTGAGTAGTGATGGCCTGGGCCATCTGCACCAATGCTTCTCTTATTTCTCCATCTGTCAACGCAGCTGGGTTGACAGGCACTTGAACTCCAGCAGCTGGGGCTTGAGGAGGATCATGGTTTCCTCCAACAGCTGCTATTTCAACTCTACTGGCGGCATTTCTCCTTGTGTTTATTGTTCTAAACGCATACACAAGAAGGAAGTTAGATACTTGGATGACACAAAATGTCATAATTCTACATAGCACGATAAAGAGTAGAAGAAGGGAAAATTCCTAACATCATATAGTCTCTAAGTCATGATTGTGCTGCACTTCACAACCATAAGTTAGAAACTACGTAACGTGGTTGTTTTGAGCTTTAGTTCCTACGTAATTTAACCTCATGATCTGATACCAAGTTTTTCATGACCCGGATTCAGGAATCCGAACCGCGATCGGCGTTATCAACCTCTCAGAGGTCGCAGACAAGCCTCCTCTTATCTTTCATCACATTCATATAGTTAAATTTGCGGAAAATTTAAAACTTTTAAAACATAATGAAGTGTACATAGACTTCATATAAATTTTACATAGATTCATATACTATAAGCTCAAACTAAAAAACCATCTACAATCGATAAAGCAATTCAAATAAAAGAATCAATATATCATAATAGTTTGCCAAAACGGCCTTAATACAAAGCTTCGAATATGTCTGAAATGAAACGCTAGGGACAACATCCACTAGCTATGTCTAAAGAACTAAGCTATGAAGATAGATGTAGCATCCTCGAAATCAAGAGGACCTACCAAAGGTCTGGAGATCGCTGAGTCCAAACCTCTTCGATGAGTCTTTAACCTTCTCTCTGACCTGCACGTATAAAAATCACCATAATCCTAACCCTATCCCTAACACGAACACTAACTCTAACCCTATATTTAACCCTAAACCCTAAGCCCTAAACACAAAGCCCAAAATACCAAAACCCTAACATTAAACACTAAACCATAGATATTTCAACTCAAATTCTTAACCCCAAACCCTAAAATCTAAAAAAAAAAAAACTAACCCTAACCCTAACCCTAAACCATAAACCCAAAACCCTATGCCCAAAATACCAAAATCCAAACATTAAGCACTAAACCATAGAGTTTAAACCTCAAATGCTAAACCATAAACCATAAAACCTAAAAATTAACCTACATTCTAGCCTTAATCCTAAACCTGAACCTAACCATAAACCATAAACCATAAACCCTAACTCTAAAAAAAAACCTAAGTCATAAATACGACAACCCAAACATTAAACACTAAACCATAGATTTTAAATCTCAAATCCTAAACCACAAACCCTAAAAACTAAAAAACACTAACGCATAACCCTAACCCTAACCCAAACCCTAACCCTAACCCAAACCTTAACCCTAACCCTAAACCTAAACCATTAACCTAAAACTTCAAGCCCAAAATACCAATCTCTTCCCTGATTCCCGAGTTTACTCTCTCTCTAACTTATCTCACTAAGCCAAACGCTCCCTAAAATTAACTAAAAGGCACTCTCCTAATGGCCAATTCAACATCGCCAACATGGCGCGTGAGCCATCGGCGGTATCTTCCAGACCACCGAACTAGCTCCAAAAGAGGCGCTTGGAGAATATGAACACAACCATCCATGAATCACCCTCTAATTCGTTGTATAACTCCGAGAATTCGCAGTCCAAAGGAGCGATGAACAGTGCATTTTTCGGAGTGAAGAAGATGGGAATCAAAAAATTATTTCCCTAGACTTTATCATATTGAATCAAGAGTATAATGGTTCAGGCAATGATTCTACCCATCAAAAGCTACAACATACTCAAATTTCACATAATTCCGTCTTGCCAATTGAAAAATATGAAGGTGCAATTTCTGGAAAAATCGCGTATAGGTCGCAAGAAGGTTGATCTCAAAATCGAGCATCTTCCCTGATGATTCGCGATGTCCTACCTACTGGGGTTTACTCACAGGGGGAAGAAGTCTATCTTACAACAATTTTTAGTGAAATGGAAGCCCAAGTCGCCGGCAATAGGAATTCAAGTGGTCAAAACGTTAGGCGAAGGAATACAAATACCGGCGAGGCTAACGGAGCTCTTTATAATGATCACAAAATCCATCTAACTAACATCTCTAATCTTTTAGCTCAGAAACATACTCCAACTGAAAATTCTGAGCATTCTAACTTGGAGAAACACCTCAACGGAGAAAAAGTAAGAGATGAGGTTATGGAAGGAAGTCTATCTCTCAAGGTTCAACAAAATAAGGCAATATCTCCTAAAAAGGATGTTATTGATGTGGAGAGTTCATGAAACTCCTCATTTGGGTTCAAGCCTAATGTGAAAGTTATACACATGATCGAAAAATCAAAAATAGGTATGAGCTCTAATGGCATTGAGGAAGCTGCAGGTGATTGAAGACAAGGCCAACAACAAATATTCAAGGAGCAAACAGGGGAGGCAAACAAGGCATGTAAGTATACTAAATCCAACTATAGTCATAATCAAGTTAGCAATAGTGTTAATATTGGCCATGTGCATGATAATGCCAAAGGAAAATTAGTTGCTATGCGTAGTGTATAGGTACAGGGGGAGGTAGTCAATCATGTTGTGAACAAATGGATAATATTGTCCATTTGCATGATAATGCCATGGGAAAATTAGCTCATATGTCTAGTGTACAGGTACAGAGGGAGGTTGTCAATAGTGGTATGAACCATCGTGATCAAAACCAAAAAAATGAAGCTAGAAATCTGGAGCATAATCAACAGGAAGATCTGAGGGAAAACATTTATCAAAACCATTACCATAGAGAGTTTCCTAAATCTCTAAAAACTTTCATAAACGAGTCCCACCAATCCAAAATACTACCCAAAATGCTCCCAACCCCAAAACCAATGAGTCCAGCAATTCTAACAGTCTCCCAGCTAACAAACAAGAGCATGTCCCTGAACAAGCTCCATATACAGTCGTCCAAACCTTAGCTGCAAGACTCAAGAACATCCATGCTACTCAAAGTCCTACCATTGGGTTGAAAACAACTCCCAGACAAACTACTAAACAGGGCCAACCTATTGTGATTTTCGACATGCATGATTACATGCTCACGCTTACTGTAGACTGCAAATTTACACTGGTTGGGAAGTTAGTACTACTATGCCTAAGGTTGAGCTTATCAGGAAGAGTTTTATCCAACATACTCAATTGAGTGAGGGGTCAACATTGCCCACTATAATGCTAAAAATGTGTTCATTGACCTTCAGAATGAGCTAGACTACAACACTGTTTGGACACAACAAAGAATGACAATTGAGGGTAAACTTATGAGGATACAAGCTTGGACACTATTTTTTACTTCGGAAGAGGAAACACCAATTGTTCCTGTTTGGATTCTACTTCCAGGATTACCTTGGCATTGTTTTAAAAACCATTCCTCACTCCTTTACTGGAAACAGTAGGTAAGGTTTTATGCCTGGATACAACCTCGATTAAAAGGTCAAGGGATGGAATGGCCAAGGTAAAGATGCAAATAGATTTGACTAAACCTAGACCTAGACATGTATGGATTGGGTTGCACAATGATGATGACACCATAGGCATGTGGCAACCAATGGAGTATGAAAATATTCCTCCTTACTGTGAATACTGTAGACACCAGGGACACGACATTGATGAATGCAAATCCAAATTGAGGGATGGGATTACAGACAGAGGAAGGAAAAAGAAAATGAGAAGAAAAACAAAAACAAAGAGAACCCAAACCTAAAAGAACAGGAAGACAGATAGCACAAACCAAAAGAGAGTAGAGAACAACAACAACACAGTAAGGAAATTAACAAGAAGAAACAAACAACATAGCAAAAGGAGGATGATTGGCAACCTCAAAGAAGGAAAAATATGAGACAACAGGAGCATGCAACTGAAAAGACATCATGGAAACCTACCTCAACTACAAATAAGACAGCAAAAGAGAACCAACAGGCATGTATACCTAATAACTCACAACAAAATATTTTTACTAACTTAGAAATGCAGGAATAACACAATACAACATGAGAGGAAACAAGTAGCATGGAACATATGGATGCAGAAACACAAAAACAGTGATACAATGGGAAACAATATAGGAAAGCAAGGTATGACACCACAAAAGGAAGACAAAAATAGAAACTCAGGTATCACAGCTGTAAAACATAACTCTAATAATGTGTATGTGTCTGAGAATTTATCTAGTGAAGGTGATGGAGGGATGGATGGGGGATGTCAGGAGAGCCTTACTAACCTGCAACCTGTAGGAAGGGGTGACCAAAGGGGGGAATTTGCCTCATGTTTTGCATGAGGGGGTACACAATGACCTCAATAGAGACCTTAGATCCCCAGCCAGTCCAAAAAGCAAGCAACAACAATCTAAACAGAAACAAGTTCAACAGCATTAATCCAAACAACAACAAGACAATGCTGCAAAAAGCAAGTAAAACAAACATAAGAAAGTAGGTCACACAGGTAAGCAAAATTCAGTTTCTAAGGCAAATGAAGTGGACAATAATCCTAGTACAAGTATACAGGAAACACTCCAAGGAGTAAGAATAAACCCAGTAAACAAAAAAGGGATGCTGCCAAAAGAAGGATCAGTAAAGTGTAGGAAAATGAGGAAAAAAAGGAACATGAAAGAGAGGAGGAACCATGTAAAAAATTCATTATGGCAAATGATCAACATGGCATGGATATTTTTCCATTACAAGTCAGTACATGACTCCTCCTCCCACACAACCTCCATACAAGAGACAACAGGAATGCCAACTCAATATTGTCCCACTTATTGATGAATATGACGTATCTAATTCTGAGGATGAGTTTCATGGAGACAATCAATCAATACATGATCAAGAGGATGATGATGAGACCAGTGAGGAATTAATTAGAGCTTTTAGCCCACAGAATGATAAGACTATTTAGGATAAGATCCAACAGGTAACTCAGAATCAAGGACTATCTCCAAAGGGGCTTCAACATAGCAAATTTCACTTCAAAAATCAAGATATCACCACTGTCACTGCTGGTAGACCAAATACAAGGTTATTATACTCAAGAGCATCACAATGATTAGTACAATTATATTGAATGTGAGACGAATCAACACCCAAGGTGTTGTGTAAAGACTCAAAATGCTCAGGAAAATGCACCATCTTTCTATCATTACAATATTTGAATCCTTTTCTGATAGTGTTAATGTTCAAAACTTCAAAATTCAATTAGCTATGGAGAATGTTGTTAGCAACTGCAATGGTAAACTCTAGGTTTTTTAGAATGGGGATGTTGACTATGTCATTAGTGATGAGGATGAACAGCAAATCACATGTTACTTTAATCATAATTAGGTTCACAACAAGTTCACTATCACTTTTGTGTATGCCAAATGTAAAGATCACCTCAGAAGGCCTTTATGGGATAAATAGCTTCAACAAGATAGTGGTAATGATAAACCATTGTGCACTGTTGGAGACTTTAGTGTTATCACTACAAGAGAGGAAAAAATGGGTGGGTGGGTGGGGGGGCTTATATCATGAAGAAGAGTTTTGAGTTTATATATGTTATTGAAGGTTGTGGTCTTATAGACTTAGGCTTTAGTGGACAGAAATTTACTTGGTCTAACAAGCGAGGCATTGCTCACAGAATTTGGAAAAGATTGGACAGGGCTCTTGTTAATGATACTTGGCTCAAATCCATGCCACAAACTACCATCACTCACTTATCTTCTAAAGGATCGGATCACTGTCCTCTTCTTATGGAAATGATATCAAAGGACATTGATTATACCAAGTATTTTAAATTTTTCAATTGCTGGGTTGATAATCCTAATTTTCAGACTACTGTGAAGGCATTTTGGGAGAGGGATATAGAAGGTAATGTGATGTGGAAATTTCATCAAAAAATCAAAAGATTGTCTAACACCTTGAGCACTTGGTCGAAGGAATAATTTGGAGATATTTTCTTACTGGTTAAGGAATATGAAGAAAAGGTAAGAAGTGTCGAGAAGAACCTTATCTTGGATAAAACTGAAACAAACAGAACTCTCCTTCATGAACTCAATGCCAAATATATTAAATTCCTGAAACTGGAGGACTCTATCATGAAACAAAAAACTCAACTTCAATGATTCAAAGAAGGTAATACGAACTCCAAATATTTTCATTCTTTGATAAGGGGAAGAAGAAGAAGGCTCTTTATTCACAAAATCATCAATGAAGATATGGAGTGGTTACAGGGAGATAATATTATTGATAAAGCTTTTTGTGATCATTTCCAACAAATATTCACTGGTGAGGACAAAGCTATTAATGAGAATAATTTAGAATGCATTCCAAGGATGGTAAGTCAGGATCAAAATGATAGGCTCATTAACATTCCAACTATGGAGGAGTTGAAAGAAGTGGTCTTCTTTATGAACCCCACTTATGCTTCTGGTCCACATGGAATGAATGGCTACTTTATCCAAAAATTCCGGCATATCATCAAGCAAGACCTCCTTGGAGTCATTCTTGCCTTTTTCAGTGGTAAGATGATCCCCAAATATTTCTCACATTCTTGCATTATTTTGTTGCCTAAGGTAAGTAACCCCAGCAAATTGACATAATTTAGACCTATAAGTCTGAGCAATTTCACCAGTAAGATCATTTATAAACTGGTGAGCAACAGACTTAGTCCTATTCTTCCTAGTTTGATTTCTCTCAACCAATCGGGCTTTGTTAAAGGGAGATATTTCAGAGAACATTATGTTGGCACAAGAGATTATACATCAAATTAGAAAGCCTAACATGGAGTAATATCATTCTTAAATTGGATATGGCAAAAGCTTACGATAGAGTTTCTTGGGCCAACATCTGTTTACTATTAAGGAAGATGGGATTTGATGAAAAGATCATTGATATGGTGTGGCAGATTATGGCTAACAATTGGTACTCTATCATCATTAATGGTAAGAGGTATGGTTTCTTCCACTCCACAAGAGGGCTCATACAAGGAGATCCACTATCACCTACCCTATTTATTTTATGAGCAGAGGTACTGTTAAGATCTTTCAATAGACTCAACAACAATCCTAACTTTCATGGTTTCTTTATCGAAAAGAGGGGGCCAATGGTGAATCATTTAAGTATTGCAGATGATAACATTATGGTCTCTTCTAGAAGAACCAAGACTTTAAAACTCATCATGCAAACCCTGAAAGATTATGAAGATACCTATGGTCAGTTGGTTAATGGATACAAAATCCATTTTATGATTCACTCAAATGCTTTTAACACCACAAGGGATAAAATTAAAAGAATTACAGGCTTCAAGCAGAAACAGGGTCCTATAACTTATCTTGGATGCCCACTTTTTGTGGGTGACCTAGAATAATTTATTTTTCTGACCTTCTTAACAAAGTCACTTGCAGGATCACAGGATGGCAAACTAAGCAGCTAGGTGATGGATTCAAGGAAATTCTAATTAAACATGTATTGCAATCTCTCCCTATACATATTCTCTGAGAAACACCACCACCATCTACTGTGCTTAAACAGATTCAAATGCTCATGGCTGACTTCTTCTGGGGAAGGAGAAATGACAATAGAAAGTATCATTGGGCTTCCTGAAAAAACATGAGTTTCCCATATGATGAAGGGGGGGTTGGTACGAGGAATATTCATGATGTGTGTATGGCCTTCAATATAAACAATGGTGGATCTTTAGGACCAAACACACATTATGGAGAGAATTCGTGAAAGCAAAATATTGTCAGAGGTCTAATCCTAATTGCAAAAAAGGGGACACAGGAGATTCAATTACTTAGAAACACATGCTACAAATAAGGAACAAAAACACATACAGTGGAAACTCAACTCAGGATCTTTTTATTTTTAATGGGATAATTGGCTAGGTACTGGTCATCTAGCTCAGTTTTCCACCAATAGTAATAGGTTCAACAATAGTACATTTGCGGATTTTTGGTGTGATGGAAGATGGAATTGGAACAAGTTAATACAACAAGCTCCTATTTGCCAACTAGTAAACATCCTTACTGTAGAATTACCTACTCAACAACACCTTCCAGATCAAGCAATATGGACACTCAACAATGATGGAAAATTTGCATGCTCATCAGCATGTAACGAGATCAGGGAGAAAAAATCAAAAACCTTGTTTAATTATTTTCTTTGGCATAAGAGTATTCCTTTCAAAGCATCCTTCCTTGTTTGGAGAGCTTTGAAAGGAAAACTCCCAACTAATGAAAAACTTATTACTTTTGGTAAAGAACCATCTAACTATTTTTGTTGTTCTAACAAGCAAGGATTGGACACAATAGAACACATTCTTAACAATGGGCAATTTGCAGCTTATGTGTGGCGGAGACTGGCAGCAGTAGCTGGAATCACACCAAATCACAGCTCCCTGCAACACCTCCTCATACAATGGTGGACTACGAAACACAAAAATGGGGCACAAACTTCTCTTACAGGCCACACCTATCTTCATTTGCTGGAATCTGTGGAATAGCTGGTGTGCAATCAGATATGGAGGAAAATCATCCAACATCAGTAGAGTCAAATATGCAATTTAAATGGATACCTACAGGCTATTAACAATAACATTCCCTCAAATTGAATGGCCTTCAACTTCGAAAGGTTTAATTAAAATAGGGGAAGGCTTCACGCATGACACAAAAGTAACTATGGTGGCATGGAAAAAACCTCCAGAACAGTGGATAAAAATCAACACGGATGGCATTGCGATTGACAATCTTGGCAAGATTGGAGCAGGTGGAATCATAAAGGATCAAAATGGCAAAATGGTGATGGCATTAGTTGTTCCACTTGGTGTTGGTACAAACAACTCAGCTGAACTTGGAGCTGCTACTTTTGGGTTGACTTGGGGGCTGGAGCTGGGTTACAGGAAAATTCTACTTGAGGTAGATTAACAACTTCTAGTACAATGGCTTGCACATAAGACTAACCTCCAATAGACCATAATGACACATGTGGAAACACTACAATTTATTATTAATCAAACTCAAGAATTCAAGATCCAACACGTATTAAGGGAAGATAATTTTGTGGCAGATTCATTATCCAAATTTAGGCACACAGTCACTACTTCTCAACTATTTTTCGATAGTCAGCTGCTAACATAAAAAGCCAGGGAGTATTACCATCTTGATACTCAGGAGATGCAAAGTTTCAGAAGGAAGAAAACTAAAAAGTTCATAGAGCCTCCTTAGAAAGTGTACTACACCTTTTAAACTTAGCTATAATTTAATTATAGCTAACATAAAAAGCCAGGGAGTATTACCATCTTGATACTCAGGAGATGCAAAGTTTCAGAAGGAAGAAAACTAAAAAGTACACAGAGCCTCCTTAGACAGTGTACTACACCTTTTCAATTATAGCTTCTTTGAATAGGTTAGATTAGAATAGTTTTAGATTTTGAAAATGTAAAGGGAGAATCTCCCTTGTTTATGCTTCCTAGATACTATGTATTGAGAGGATTCTTCTCTTCTAGGTACTTAGTGTTTTTGGTTTCATCTCTTTTGTAAGGGGATGAGTTGACTTCCTTTTGGAAAGTTAATTCAGAACCACCTTAGGTTCGGAGGTTAGGTTTATTCCCCCCTTCTTGTACTTTTGTTTTTTATTAATGATAAGGCCTAGGGGTGTTGCTCAGCCCCTACCTCTCCAAGTGTAATTAAACTTAAAAAAAACAAAATACCAAACCCAAACATTAAACACTAAACAACAGACTTTAAACAAAAAATCGTAAACCCCAAAACCTAAAACCTAAAAAAACAACTAAACCCTAACCCTAAACCTTTCCCTAAAATTAACACTAACCCTAACCCTATCCTAGACCCTAACCCTAAACCCTAAAACCAAAGCCCAATATACCAAAACTCTAACATTAAACACTAAACCATAGATTTTAAACCTTAAATCCTAAATAACAAGCCCTAAAACCTAAAAAACAACCTAAACCCTAACCCTAACCCTAACCCTAACCTAAACCATAAACCGAAACCCCAATCCCAAAATACCAAAATGTGAACATTAAACACTAAACCATTGATATTAAACCTCAAATCCTAAACCCTAAACCCAAAAACCTAAAAAAAAAAACCTAAACCTTATCTATAACACAAACCCTAACCCTAACCTACCCTTAACCCTAACCCTAAACCATAAGCCCTAAACCCAAAGCCCAAAATACCATAAACCTAACTTTAAATACTAGACCATAGATATTACAACTCAAATCCTTAACCCCAAACCCTAATACCTAAAAATAACCTGAACCCTAACCCTAACCCTAACCCTACTATAAACCCTAAACCCTAAGCCCAAAATAATAAAACCCAAACATTAAACACTAAACCATTGATAAAACCTCAAATCCTAAACCTAAGCCCAAAATCCTAAAAAAAAAATCCTAACCCTAACCCTAACCCTAATTTTAACCCTATACTTAACCTTAACCATAAACACAAAACCCTAAGACCAAAATACCAAAACCCAAACATTAAATACTAAACCATAGATTTTAAACCTCAAATGCTAAACTCTAAACCATATAAACTACAAAAAACCTACACCCTAACCCTAATCCTAACCCTAACCCTAACACTAAACCCTAAACCCTAAGTCCAAAAAAAAAACAAGTCCAAAATACGAAAACCCAAAAATTAACACTAAACCATATTTTAAACCTCAAATCCTAAACCACAAACCCTAGAATCTAAAAATAACCTAAACCCTAACGCTAATCCTAACCCTAACCCTAACCTTAACCCTAACCCTAACCCTAAATAATTAACCCTAACCATGATCTTAAACCATTAACCCAAAACACCAAGCCCAATCTACCAAACCCAAACATAAAATACTAAACAATAGATTTTAAACCTCAAATCATAAACCACAAACCCTAAAACCTAAAAAAAACCTAAACCCTATCCCTAATCGTAACCCAAACCCTAACTCTAACCTTAACCCTAACCCTAACCCTAAACCATTAACCTGAAACCTCAAGACCAAAATACAAAAACCCACACATTAAGAACTAAACAATTGATATTAAACCTCAAATTCTAAACCCTAAACCCAAAAACCTTAAAAAAAAAAAACTAACCCTAACCCTAAACCCTAAACCTGAAACCCTTATCCCTAAATACCAAAACCAAAACATTAAATACTAAACCATAAATTTTAAACATAAAATGCTAAATCCTGAACCATAAAACCTAAATAAAACTACAACCTAACCCTAAACCATAAACCCTAAACCATAAACCCAAAAATAAAATTAAAAAAAAGTCCAAAAATAACCCTAAGTCTAAAATACGAAAACCCAAACATTAAACACTAAACCATAGATTTTACATCTCAAATCCTAAACCAAAAACCCTAAAACCTATTAAAAAACTAAACCCTAACCCTAACCCTAACCTTAACCCTAACCCTAACCCTAAAAAATTAACCCAAAACCATAGATTTTAAGCCATAATACTAAACCCAAAACATAAAACCTAAAAAAAACTAAACCCTAACCCTAACTCCATCCCAAACCCTAACCCTATCGTTAATACGTTACCCTAAACCCTTCAACCAAAAGCCCAAAATACCAAAACTCTATCATTAAACACTAAACCATAGATATTACAACTCAAATCCTTAACCCCGAATCCTAATACCTAAAGAACAACCTAAATCCAAATCCTAACCCTAACATTAACCCTAACCCTAACCCTACTATAAATCCTAAACCCCAAACCCAAAATACTGAAACCCAATCATTAAACACTAATCCATTATTATTAAACATCAAATCCTAAATCCTCAACCCAAAAACCTAAAAAAAAACAAAAACCTAACCCTAACCCTAACTCTAACCCTAACCCTAACCTTAACACTTAACCATAAACCCGAAATCCTAAGCCCAAATACCAAAACCCAAACATAAAATACTAAACCATAAATTTTAAACGTCAAATGCTAAACCCTGAACTATAAAACCTAAAAAAAACTACACCCTAACCCTAATCCTAACCCTAACCCTAACCTTAAACCCTAAATCCTAAACCCTAAGTCCAAAAAAAATAGTTAGTCCAGAATACGAAAACCCAAAGATTGAAAACTAAACCATAGATTTTAAACCTCAAATCCTAAACCACAAACCCTAAAACCTAACAAAACCTAAACCCTAACCCTAACCCTAACCTAAACCACAAACCTTAAACCCCAAGCCTTAAATACCAAAACCCAAACATTAAATAATAAACCATAGATTTTAAACCTCAAATGCTAAACTCTGAACAATCAAACCTACAAAAAACCTACACCCTAACCCTAATCCTAACCCTAACCCTAACCCTAAACCCTAAACCCTTAGTCTAAAAAAAACCAAGTCCAAAATAGGAAAAACCCAAACATTAAACACTAAACCATAGATTTTAAACCACAAACCCTAAAATCTAAAAATAACCTAAACCCTAATGCTAACCCTAACCTTAACCCTAACCCTAACCCTAAACAATTAACCCTAACCCTAATCTTAAACCATTAACCGAAACCCCAAGCCCAATCTACCAAAACCCAAACATTCAACACTAAACGATAGATTTTAAACCTCAAATCCTAAACCACAAACCCTAAAACCTAAAAAATACCTAAACCCTATCCCTATCCATAACCCAAACCCCAACCCTAACCTTAACCCTAAACTTAACCCTTAACCATAAACCCAAAATCCTAAGCCCAAAATACCAAAACCTAAACATAAAAAAATTAAACCATTGATTTTACACCTCAAATGTTAAACGCTGAACTATAAAACCTAAAAAAAAACTACACCCTAACCCTAACTCTAACCTTAAACCCAAAATCCTAAACCCTAAGTCCAAAAAAGAACAGATAGTCCAAAATACGAAAGCCCAAATATTGAACACTAAACCATAGATTTAAACCTCAAATCCTAAACCACAAACCCTAAAACCTAAAAAAACCTAAACCCTAACCCCATCCCTAACCCTAACCCTAACCCTAACACTAACCCTAACCTTAACCCTAACCCTAACCTAAACCATAAACCCGAAACCCCAAGCCCAAAATACGAAATACTGAACATGAAACACTAAACCATTGATATTAAACCTCAAATCCTAAACCCTAAACCCAAAAACCTAAAAAAAAAAAAACTATCCATAACACGAATCCTAACCCTAGCCCTATCCTTAACCCTAACCCTAACCCATAAGCCTTAAACTCAAAGTCTAAAATACCAAAATTCTAACTTTAAATACTAAACCATAGATATTACAACTCAAAAGCTTAACCGCAAACCCTAATACCTAAAAAACAACCTAAACCCTAACCCTACTATAAACCCTAAACCCCAAGCCCAAAATACCAAAACCCAAACATTAAACACTAAACCATTGATATTAAACCTCAAATCCTAAACCTAAACCCAAAAAGCCAAAAAAAAAACTAACCCTAACCCTAACCCTAACTTTAACCCTATACTTAACCCTTAACCATAAACCCAAAACCCTAAGCCCAAAATACCAAAACCCAAACATTAAATATGAAACCATAGATTTTAAACCTTAAATGCTAAACCCTGAACCATAAAAAAAAAAAAAAACTACACCCTAACCCTATACCCTAAACCCTAACCCTAAGTCCAAAAATAAAATTTATAAAAAAGTCCAAAAAAACCTAATTCTAAAATACGAACACCATAAATTTGAAACATCAAATGCTAAATCCTGAACCATAAAACATAAAAAGAAACTACACCCTAACCCTAAACCCTAAGTCCAAAAATATAATTAAAAAAAAAGTCCAAAAAAAACCCTAAGTCTAAAATACGAAAACTCAAACATTAAACACTAAACCATAGATTTTAAATCTCAAATCCTAAATCACAAACCCTAAAACCTATTAAAAAACTAAACCCTAACCCTAACCCTAACCCTAAAGCATTAACCCGAAACCCAAGCCCAAAACCATAGATTTTAAACCAATAATCCTAAACCCAAAACGTAAAACCTAAAAAAATAAACTAAACCCTAACCCTAACACTATCATTAACATGTTACCCTAAACCCTTAAACCGAAAGCCCAAAATATCAAAACCCTATTATTAAACACTAAACCATAGATTTTACAACTCCAATCCTTAACCCCAAACCCTAATACCTAAAGAACAACCTAAACCCAAATCCTAATCCTAACATTAACCTTAACCCTAACCCTACTATAAATCCTAAACGCCAAACCCAAAATACCGAAACCCAAAAACTAAGCACTAAACCATTGATATTAAACCTCAAATCCTAAACCCTCAACCCAAAAATCTAAAAACCCCTAAAAACCAAACCCTAACCCTAAACTTAACCCTTAACCATAAACCCAAAATCCTAAGCCCAAAATAGCAAAACCCAAACATTAAATACTAAACCATAGATTTTCAACCTCAAATGCTAAACCCTGAACTATAAAACATAAAAAAAAGACCTACACCCTAACCCTAATCCTAACCCTAACCCTAAACCCTAAGTCCAAAAAAAATAGTTAGTCCAAAATACGAAAACCAAAAAATTGAACACTAAACCATAGATTTTAAACCTCAAATCCTAAACCACAAACTCTAAAACCTAAAAAACACCTAAACAATAACCCTAACCCTAACCTTAACCCTAACCATAACCTAAACCATAAACCCGAAACCCCAAGCCCAATATACCAATATCCGAACCATAGATATTACAACTCAAATCCTTAACCACAAACCCTAATACCTAAAGACCAACCTAAACCCAAATACTAACCCTAACATTAAACCTAACCTTAACCCTACTATAAATCCTAAAGCCCAAACCCAAAATACCGAAACCTAAACATTAAGAACTAAACCATTGATATTAAACCTCAAATCCTAAACCCTCAACCCAAAAACCTAAAAAACCCCAAAATCCTAAAACTTAACCCTTAACCAGAAACCCAAAATCCTAAGCCCAAAATACCAAAACCCATACATTAAATACTAAAACATAGATTTTAAACCTCAAATGCTAAAGCCTTAACTATAAAACCTAACAACAACATACACCCTAACCCTAATCCTAACCCTAACCCTAACCTTAAACCCTAAACCCTAAGTCCAAAAAACCAGTTAGTCCAAAATACGAAAACCCAAACATTGAACACTAAACCATAGATTTTGAACCTCAAATCCTAAACCATAAACCCTAAAACCTAGAAAACACCTAAACCCTAACCCTAACTCTAACCCTAACCCTAAACTTAACCCTAACCCTAACCTAAACCATAAACCCGAAACCCTAAGCCCAAAATACCAAAATCCGAACATGAAACACTAAACCATTGATATTAAACCCCAAATCCTAAACCCTAAACCCAAATTCCTAAAAAAAAAACTAAACCCTACTCATAACATGAACACTAAACCTAACCCTATCCTTAACCCTAACCCTAAATCATAAGCCCTAAACCCAAAACCCAAAATACCAAAACCCTAACTTTAAATACTAAACTATAGATATTACAACTCAAAACCTTAACCCCAAGCCCTAATACCTAAAAAACCAACCTAAACCCTAACCCTACTATAAACCTTAAACCCTAAGCCCAAAATACAAAAACCCAAACATTAAACACTAAACCATTGATGTTAAACCTCAAATCCTAAACCTAAACCCAAAACCCCCAAAAAAACCAAAACCCTTATCATAACCCTCACTTTAACCCAATACTTAACCCTTAACCATAAACCCAAAACCCTAAGCCCAAAATACCAAAACCCAAAAAGTAAATACTAAACCATATATTTTAAACCTTAAGTGCTAAACCATGAACCATAAAACCTACAAAAAAACTACACCCTGAACCTAATCTAACCCTAACCCTAACCCTAAACCCTAAACTCTAAGTCCAAAAAAAACCAAGTTCAAAATACGAAATCCCAAACATTAATCACTAAACCATAGATTTTAAACATCAAATCCTAAACCACAAACCGGAAACCCTAAAAAAACCTAAACCCTAACCCTAACTTAACCCTAACCCTAACCTTAATCCTAACCCTAACCCTAACCTTAAACCATTAACCCTAAACCCCAAGCCCAATATACCAAAACCCAAACATTAAACACTAAACCATATATTTTAAAATAAAAACCCTAAACCCCAAAACATAAAACCTAAAAAAAAACTAAACCCTAAACCTAACCCTATCCCTAACACGAACACTAAATCTAACCCTATCTTTAACCCTAAACTCAAAGCCCAAAATACCAAAACCTAACATTAAACACTAAACCATAGATATTTCAACTCAAATTCTTAACCCTAAACCCTAAAACGTTAAAAAAAAAAAACTAACCCTAACCCTAAACCGTAAACCCAAAAGCCTAAGCCCGAAATACCAAAATCCAAACATTAAACACTAAACCACACAGTTTAAACCTCAAATGCTAAACCATGAACCATAAAACCTTAAAAGAAACCTACATCCTAACCTTAATCCTAACCCTAACCCTAACCCTAAACCATAAACCAGAAACCCTAAGTTCAAAAACAAACTAAGTCATAAATACGACAACCCGAACATTAAACACTAAACCATAGATTTTAAATCTCAAATCCTAAACCAAAAACCCTAAAACCTTAAAAAAAGCTAAAATGATAACCCTAAACCTAACCCAAACCTTAACCCTACCCCAAACCCTAAACCATTAACCTAAAATCTCAATCCCAAAATACCAACCCTAAACCATAAACCGGAAACCCTAAGCCCAAAATCACACCACCAACTCTCTCTAACTCACTCTCTCTCATCTGTCTATAACGGCTAGTGAAAAATCATACACGCGCGCAGCTGCGCCGGCGCGTGCGCCGCCGATGGCCGGTCAAACTCCGCCGGACCAAAGCCATCTGGAATGCCTTGCAAAGGGAAACAAATCCCATTGTAATATGCGCCATGAACAACCTCCGAACTCTTCGAAATCGCAGCTCAAAGACGCGATGAACACTGCGATAGAAATGGAGTTTGATAGAGAACGTGAAGTTATTTCCCAAGGATTTTCTGGGGGGAATCAAGAATAAATGATGATGGAAATGAATAGTTCACATCAAGACCCATCATATATCCAAAAATCAGCTAATTCTACCGTCGGAATCAGTCAAAATTGAGTGGCGGCACTTGAAGAAACTGTGAGTGCGTCGATTGAGTCGCGCCCTCAAATTCGATTGCCCTTAAACCAACGTCAAAAGGATTCAATCAATGGGGTTTACTCCCCCAGTGATGGCGCCCATCTTACTGGATTTTTAGGCGAAAAGGACGACGAAATCGCTGGCGAGGAGAACTCCGGCGAAAATAGAACTCAAAACGTCGGAATCCATGGAAGCTTGTCGAAAATCACTGTTTCTCAAGCTAAAGACACTCATCCAACAGGGCCATATGATCATCTCAAAGGAGGAACCAACATCAACAACACTTCTACAGCTGCCAATGATTATACAGTGAAACCTATGAAGGTAAAATATGACAATAATGAAGAACACACTGTTTCAGATCGTAATAATGAAAAAGGCATCCCCCTAGTCGATTCTCAACAAAATGAGGCAACAACAATGGAGGAAGGGAGCAATATCCAAACAGGGGAGAAGTCGATGGAACAACAGGCTACTAACATGAATATTAGGAGGCCACACACAACAGCTTCATCAAATGATACACAAACTTCAAGCTTTTCCTTTGGTATTGCAGGTAGCTCATCGCATCTAACTCCTAATCTTGTTGCAGGTGATTCACATGACACAACAAGCATGGATAACAAAGGTAAGGAACCTGTCAATGGACAGCTACAACACCAACAACAGTCAAGTCTGCAAGTTGAGCAAGCAGGCATCGAAATGCAAAATGGGAGGATTGGACCACACAATGTCAAAGGAGACAAGCAGGCTACTGAACAGGTTCAAGGAGGAGAATGAAGGCAAAAGGAACAACCTAAGAACAATTACATTCAGGCTGGAGCTAATCCATCAAATCCAACCAACATATGACATAAGAACTACCAAAGCAATTTCCCCATGATATCCAATAACTTCACAAGGTATGAACCTAATTCTCAGACTGACAAAATTACTAAGCAAGGCAATAATGATGATCAAGGCACTGCTAAAAATAATCAGTTGCAAGGTCAAAATGTTAGCAATAATTCTAAGTTGGATAAAATCTCTGAGCCGGCTCCTTATACCATTGTGCAATCCTTTGCTGCTAGATTAAGATATAATCAATCTAAGAATGAAATCCCTATAGTTTTGAATGATCCTATACATACAAGTAGGCAGGATTTTCCGGCTGTTCTTCTTGACGAGGATGATTATTATGTGAAGTTGGCTGAGGTGTGTAAGTACACACTGGTGGGCAAATTCACTAATACTATGCCTAAAATGGAGTTAGTTAGGAAAAGCTTCAACCTCCAAACTCAACTCACAGGGAGTGTGAAGATCACACACTTCAATGCTAGGCATGTTTATATCGACCTTGACAATGAATTTGATTACCAAACTGTTTGGACTAAGCTTAGAATGAACATTGAAGGCCAAGTGATGAGGATACAGACATGGACTCCAGACTTCACCCCTGAAGAGGAGACTCCCATTGTTCCTATATGGGTGGCTATCCCTGGTTTGCCTTGGCATTGCTACAATAAGGTGTTGCTAACCACTATCTTGGAGTCTAATGGAAAGGTGTTATTCCTTGACTCACCAACCTCCCAAAGGACTAGAGGCAGCACCACTAGAGTTAAAGTCCAGGCGGATCTTACCAAAGCTAGGCCTGCTCATGTTTGGCTGGGATTCAAGAACTCAGACCCCAACAAAGGAAGATGGTTAAAGGTAGAATATGAGGGGATTCCAAACTACTGCGTGTATTGTAAACATCAAGTCCATATGGATGAAGATTGTACAATCAAGAGAAGGGATGAGGAGCTCAAGAAAAGGAAAATACTGGAAGCTGAACAAATAAATAAAGAACATGGAGGACACAAGAACTCACAAGAACAGGAGAAAAGTAACAATGAGGCTGCAACTAAAACACAGAATCAGCAGAACAACAATCAAAGGGGTGAACTCAGAAAAGAAGACAACCTAACTCAACCAAGGAAGCAAATTACAGGTCATCAACAAGGAACAAATATCTCCAATCAAAAGGAACAGGATCAACAAGAAGAAGTACAGGAAGAATAGTGGCAGACACAAAAAGAGACAATAAAAAATCAGGAACAAGTCATCTCCAAATCTGTTTGGAGACCAGTCTCACCTCCAAGGCAAAAAAGCAATGGCAGCCACCAACAAGACAAGGAATTAGCAGGTAAAGCTAACTTTCAAACTCAAAACATCTTTTCTAACCTTGAAATGCAGGTAAAGTAGGAGATAAATCAAACATGGGAAGAGAATACTAGGAAAGCAGCAGATCAGGCTGGCCAAACAAATAATGAGACTGCAAAGGGCACAACTTCAAAGAACAACCTCAACACCTACAATGAACCAACTACAAGATGATACAGCCAAAAAATATAAAAGCACAGGTATTGACTCAATGCTCCCAAGTCCCAAGTCCCCAAACTATATTAATGTTGATGATGGTTTTGCTGAAGAAGTTATTGGAGGTATGGATGGGGGGTGTTAGGAGAAAGACTTTAACCTGCAGGATGGAGTTACCAAAGGGGGGTGTTTGCCTCATGTTCTGCACGAGGGGTTGGTTGACCATAGGCCAGACCTTAGAGCCTCTGACAATCCTAGGAACAGACATCAACAGGGGGAAAATCAACATGTTCAGAGCAGAGATAACAGGGAATAAGAGGCTGAAAACAATATGGAAAACCAACCTGAAAAGGAGGAAAATAATGATAAAGTGAAACAGGTTGCTACTAGTACTCCAGAAAGCACTCCCAAGAGCAAAAACAAGCCTAGCAAATAGAAAAGGGATGTTGCTAAGAGGAGACAGAGTAAGCTACAAATCAATGAAATAGATCAGGATCAGGAGCAAAGGGAGGAGCCATGTAATATGGTTAAGGATAATCAAGTGCTGGATATCCCCATAATACAGTCTCAACATAAGATCACCCCAACAGTGCCACCTGATAAGAGACAACAAGTCTGTCAAGTCAATACAATACCATATGCAGTTGAAAATTCTGAGGATGAACTGGAAAGGGACAATCTTTCTCGAGAAGATCATGATGATGATGAGGAGACTAGTGAGGCTCTCATTAATGCCTTTAGTCCCCATAATGATCAGACTCTTGAGGAGGAGACTCAACAGGTTACTCAGAGTCAAGGATTATCTCCAAGGGGGTTCCAACATGGCAAAGTTCACTTCAAGAACCAAGATGTCAATACTCTCACTGCTGGCAGACCTAACACCAGGCTCTTTGCCTCTAGACATTCCCAATGATTAGTACAATCATATGGAATGTGAGAGGGATCAACACTCACGGAGTGTTGGAGAGGCTTAAGATGCTCAAGAAAATGCATCATTTATCTGTTATAACTATCTTGGAACTCTTCTCTAACAGTATTCATGTTCAAAGCTTTAAGACCCAGTTAAATATGGAAAATGCTACTAGTAATTGTAATGGTAAAATTTGGGTTTTTTTAGCAGTGATATTGACTGTATTATTCTTGATGAAGATGAACAGCAAATCACTTGTGACATGAAACACAATGAATTACAATACCAATTTATTAGTACTTTTGTTTATGCTAAATGTAAAGAACACCTTAGGAGACCCCTTTGGGATAAAATGCTTCAACAAGCTACAGTGGCTGACAATCCTTGGTGCACTGTGGGTGATTTCAATGTCATTACTTCTGTGGAGGAAAAACTAGGAGGGGTACCATACAAAATGAGGAAAAGCATGGATTTCATTGCTGTCATTGAAGCCTGTGGCTTCTTGGACATTGGTTTTAGTGGCCATAAGTTCACTTGGTCTAATAAGAGGGGTATTAACCATAGAATCTGGAAAAGACTTGACAGGGCTATGGTAAATGATTCTTGGTTGGAAAAAATGCCTCAAACTACTATAACTCATCTGTCATCAAAAGGGTCAGACCACTGTGCTCTTCTCATGGAAATGATTTCCATGGAGGCTGATCACATCAAATACTTTAGATTCCTCAATTGTTGGGTTGACAATCCTCAATTCATAGAAACTGTAAAAACCTGTTGGGACAAGGAAGTGACAGGCAATGGTATGTGGAGGTTTCACCAAAAAATGAAAAGATTGTCAAACACATTTAGTGTTTGGTCAAAAATTGAGTTTGGTGATATTTTGCAAAAAGTGAGGATGTATGAGGAACAAGTGCAAAAAGCTGAAGAAGAGTACATCCTGGACCAAAGTGACTCTCACAGGAGTGCTCTTCATGAAATTAATGCCCAATATATCAAATTTCTCAAGTTGGAGGACAATATCTTGAAACAGAAAACACAGTTGCAATGGTTTAAGGAGGGTGACACCAACTCCAAATATTTCCACACTGTCATAAGGGGAAGGAGAAGGAAACTATTTATTCATAAAATTGTCAACGAAAATGGGGATTGGACACAAGGTGAGAACAACATTGCTCAGGCAGCTTGTGAGCATTTCAAGACTATCTTCACAGGAGAGGAAAAACTTATTAATGAACATACCTTGGACTGCATTCCAAGAATGATTAGTCAAGACCAGAATACTCACCTCACCAATAAAACTAATATGGAAGAACTTAAGGAGGTGGTGTTCTCTATGAATGCTAATTCTGCAGCTGGTCCTGATGGTATGAATGGGTACTTCTTTCAGAAGTGCTGGCACATTATAAAGAAGGATTTAATGGGAGTGGTTCAGGCTTTCTTCAGTGGTCAAATAATTCCTAAGTACTTCTCCCATTCCTGTATTGTGTTGCTCCCTAAAGTGAACAATCCAAACAAGCTAACTGAGTTTAGACCTATTAGTCTAAGTAACTTCACTAGTAAGATTATATCTAAACTAGTGAGTAACAGACTCAATCCTATCCTTCCTTCTTTAATTTCTCCCAATCAATCAGGATATGTGAAAGGGAGAATTAATTCTGAAAATATCATGCTGGCTCAAGAAATTATCCACCAAATCAAGAAACCCAACATTGGAAGCAATGTCATCATTAAGCTTGACATGGCAAAAGCTTATGACAGGGTCTCATGGGCCTACATTTGTTTGGTTCTAAGGAAAATGGGGTTTGATGAGGTGTTCATTGATATGGTGTGGAGAATCATGGCTAACAATTGGTACTCAATCATTATCAATGGTAAGAGGTATGGTTTCTTTCATTCAACTAGAGGTCTCAAGCAAGGTGATCCCCTTTCTCCTGCCCTTTTTATTTTAGGAGCTGAGGTACTTTCAAGATCTCTCAACAGGTTACACAATCATCCGGAACACCGTGGTTTTTTCATGGAAATAAGGGGGGCCCAAGTAAACCACTGGAGCTTTGCTGATGATATAATTTTGTTCACCTCTGGAAGAGGCCAAACTTTACAGCTTTTAATGGCTACTTTAAGGGAGTATGAAGATACTTCTGGACAACTCATCAATGGAGACAAAAGCCACTTTATGCTACACTCTAATGCTTTCAATAGCACTAGAGATAGAATTAAAATGCTGACAGGTTTCAAGCAAAAACAGGGGCCTATTACTTACCTAGGCTGCCCCTTATTTGTTGGCAGGCCTAGGAACACTTACTTTTCTGATCTTGTTAACAAGGTTGTCTGCAGGATTACAGGTTGGCAAACCAAACAATTAAACTATGGAGGCAAGGCTGTTCTCACAAAGCATGTTCTACAGGCCCTTCCCATTATGTACTATCTGCAGTAACACCCCCTGTAACAGTACTCAGACAAATACAAGGGCTTATAGCTGATTTTTTCTGGGGATGGAAGAGTGATAAAAAGAAGTATCATTGGGCTTCATGGAAAAAGCTAAGTTACCCTTATGATGAAGGGGTGGGGGGTGGGGATGAGAAACTTACATGATATATGCAAATCATTTCAATTCAAGCAATGGTGGATATTCAGAACAAAACAAACACTTTGGGGAGATTTCTTGAAAGCAAAGTACTGCCAAAGATCAAACCCTGTGTGTAAGAAAGGAGACACTGGAGATTCATTAACTTGGAAACATATGTTAATGACCAGACAACAAGTTGAACCTCACATTCATTGGAAGCTACAAGCTGGAAATTGCTCATTTTGGTGGGATAATTGGCTTGGCACTGGACCCTTAGCTCAGGAGACCACTAATAGCAACAGGTTTAACAATGCTACTGTGGCTGAATTTTGGGAGTATGGGAAGTGGAGTTGGAGCAGACTGATTGAGCATGCACCTGCCAGTCAAATCTCCAACAGCCTGGCCACTGACATCTCTCCTCAGCATCATATTCCTGACCAAGCTGTGTGGAAGCTCAATAATCATGGCAGATTTAGTTGTTCCTCAGCATGGGAGGAAATCAGAAACAAAAGAGCCAAGAATCACTTCAATTCTCTTCTATGGAATAAAAGCATTCCCTTTAAATCTTCCTTTCTTTTATGGAGAACCCTAAGGGGTAAACTCCCTACTAATGACAGATTGACAAACTTTGGCATTAAGCCTTCACACTGTTTTTGTTGTTTTGATAGAGCAGGTCTGGACAACATAGAACACACATTCAATGCAGGCCAATTTGCAGCCAAGGTTTGGAATTTTTTTGCAGGCAGTGGAGGACTGCAGACTGACCACTCATCACTGCAGACTCTGGTCAAGCAATGGTGGGCAGTCTAGCCAAAGAATGCAGCCCACCAATTATTGCTACAAGCTACACAAATTTTCATTTGTTGGAACTTGTGGAAGAACAGGTGTGCATGCAAATATGGAGGTAAAAGAACTAACATCAGCCAGGTAAAGTATTCAGTCTACAAATACAATTTCTCTATGCTAAATAATGCTTTTCCTCATATTAATTGGCCTGCAAAGTGGAATGATTTAATCCAAATGAGTGAAAAGTGCTCTCATGGCATCAAAGTAAACATGGTGACATGGACTAAACCACCGAATCAATGGGTCAAGATAAATACAGATGGAAGTGCTCTCAATAATCCGGGCAAACTAGGGGCTGGAGGTATTCTCAGAGGCACAGATGGCAATTTGTTGATGGCCTTCTCCACACCTCTTGGAGAAGGAACAAACAACAAGGCTGAAATGGAAGCTGCCATATTTGGTTTAACTTGGGCACTGGAGCTTTGATACAGGAACATTTTGCTTGAGTTAGACTCTCAATTAGTTGTACACTGGATCCTACAGAAAGCAACCCCACAATGGAGTATTATCACTCAACTTGGAAGGCCGCAACAACTCATCTCTCAAGCTGATAATTTCAAATGCACTCATGCATTCAGAGAAGCAAATTGGGTAGCATATGCATTGTCAAAACATAGCCACTCCCCAGGTATACTTCAACAGCCAACAATTACCTAAAGAAGCAAAGGCCTACTATCAACTTGACCTTTTGGAGATGCCAATCTTTAGAAGAAAGAAGACAAAGAGAATTTTTGAACCTCCTTGAGTTAATTTTACCTATTCAACTTAGCTATAATTCAAAATTATAGCTACTTTGAATAGGTTGATATAGGTTTATTTTTGAATAGGTAAAGGGAGAGTCTCCCTAGTTTATGTTTTCTAGATACTTTGTATTGAGTGGAGTCCTCTCCTTAGGTGCTTAGTATTTTGATTTCATCTTTTGTGCAAGGGGAAGAGTTGACTTCCTTTGGGAAGTTGACTCCTAACCATCTTAGGTTGGAGGTAAGGTTTATGCCCCCCTCATTGTATTTTGTTTTTTGTTATTAATGATAAGGCCTGCGGGTGTTGCTCAGCCCCTACCCCTCCAAGGGTAATTCAACAACAACAACAAAAAAGAATAAGCCCAAAATACCAAAACCCAAACATTAAACACTAAACCATAGACTTTAAATAAAAATCCTAAATCCCAAAACTTAAAACCTAAAAAAAAACTAATCTCTAACCCTAAACCTTTCCCTAAAACAAACACTAACCCTAACCCTATCCTAGACCCTAACCATAAACCCTAAACCCAAAGCCCAAAATACCAAAACTCTAACATTAAACACTAAACCATATATTTTAAACGTTAAATCCTAAACAACAAACCCTAAAACATAAAAAACCACCTAAACCCTAACCCTAACCCTAACCCTAACCTTAAACCTAACCCTAACCTAAACCATAAATCAAAACCCCAAGCCCAAAATACCAAAATCCGAATATTAAACACTAAACCATTGATATTAAACCTCAAATCCTAAACCCTAAACCAAAAAACCTAACAAAAACCTAAACCCTATCCATAACACAAACCCTAACCCTATCCTTCACCCTAACCCTAAACCATAAGTCTTTAGCCCAAAGGCCAAAATACCATAACCCTAACTTTAAATACTAAACCATAGATATTACAACTCAAATCCTTAACTCCAAAACCTAATACCTAAAAAACAACCTAACCACTAACCCTAACCCTAATCCTACTATAAACCCTAAACCCTTAGCTCAAAATACCAAAACCCAAACATTAAACACTAAACCATTGATATTAAACCTCAAATCCAAAACCTAAACCCAACAACCTAAAAAAAGAAAAAAAACTAACCCTAACCCTAACCCTAACTTTAACCCTATACCTAACTTAAACATAAACCCAAAACCCTAAGCCTAAAATACCAAATCACTAAGCCCAAAATACCACAACACAAACATTAAATACTAAACCACAGATTTTAAACCTCAAATGCTAAATTCCGAACTATAAAACCTACAAAAAAGCTACACTCTAACCCTAATCCTAACCCTAACCCTAACCCTAACCCTAAACCCTAAACCCTAAGTCCAAAAAAAAACAAGTCCAAAATACGAAAGCCCAAACATTAAACACTAAACCATAGATTTTAAACCTCAAATCCTAAACCACAAACCCTAAAATCTAAAAATAACCTAAACCCTAACCCTAACCCTAACCCTAAACCATTAACCCGAAACCCCAAGCCCAAAAGGCTTCATGGAAAAATCTAAGTTACCCCTATGATGAAGGGGGGGTGGGAATGAGGAACTTACATGATACTTGCAGGGCCTTTCAATTCAAACAGTGGTGGATCTTTAGAACCAAACACACTCTGTGTGGTGATTTCTTAAAAGCTAAATATTGCCAAAGATCCAACCCTGTTAGCAAAAAAGGGGATACAGGTGATTCTTTGACCTGGAAACGTATGCTGATGAATAGACAGCAGGTGGAACAACATATTCAATGGAAACTACAAGCTGGGAATTGTTCCTTCTGGTGGGACAATTGGCTCGGTAGCGGACCTCTTGCAAACTTCTCCACCACCAGTAATAGATTCAACAACTCCACCGTTGCTGAATTTTGGGAGGAAGGGAGTTGGAATTGGAGCAAGCTGTTGGAGGAGGCACCTGACAGTCAACTCTCCAACATACTAGCTACAGAAATTTCAACTCAACAACATCTTCTAGATCAGCTAGTTTGGAAACTCAACACTCATGGAGCATTCAACTGTTCATCAGCCTAGGAGGAAATCAGGGAAAAAAGAACTAAACATCACTTTAACTCTCTTTTATGGCATAAATACATTCCTTTCAAGATTTCCTTTTTACTATGGAGAACCCTTAGGTGTAAACTCCCTACTAACAACAAGCTAACTAGTTTTGGCATTGAGCCATCAAGGTGTGTGTGTTGTGTTGACAGGGCAGGTATGGATTGCATTGAGAATATCTTCAACAAAGGGAACTTAGCAACCAACATCTGGACCAGCTTTGCAGCCACTGCAGGGATGCGGCCAGACCAGACGGACCTGCACTCACTGCTCAAGCAGTGGTGGACTGCCACACCTAAAAATGCAGCCCACAGACTACTTTTGCAAGTGACCCCAACTTTCATTTGTTGGAACTTATGGAAGAACAGGTGCGCAGCTAAATATGGAGGCAAGACAACCAATATCAGCAGGGTAAAATATGCCATCTACAAGGATAACTACAAAATGCTTTCCACAGCCTTCCCTCAGCTTCAGTGGCCTGCAAAATGGACAGATTTAATTCAAAAATATGAAAAGTGTGTGCATGACATCAAAGTGAGTTTGGTAGCATGGCTTAAACCTCCCAACCAATGGCTCAAAGTAAACACCGATGGCAGCGAAATCACTAATCCTGGCAGGTTGGGAGCTTGGTGATGGCTTTCACAACACCCTTGGGAGAAGGAACAAACAACAAAGCGGAAATAGAGGCAGCAATATTTGGTTTGACTTGGGCACTTGAACTGGGATATAGAAACATAATTTTGGAGCTTGATTCTCAACTAGTAGTACATTGGATTTTAAAGAAAACAGCTCCGCAATGGAGTATCATCACACAGTTGGGAAGATTGCCAGATCTCATCTCTCAGACTCAACAATTCAAGTGCTTACATATATTCAGAGAAGCAAATTGGGTGGCTGATGCTCTTTCAAAACACAGTCACATGACAACCAGTCCACAGATATACTTCAGCAGCTAGCACATGCCTAAGGAAGCAAAATCATACTATCAGCTGGATTTACTGGAGATGCCTAGCTTTAGAAGAAGGAAGACCAGAAGAATTAAGGAACCACCTTGATCAGCCTTGCAGCTTTCAACTATAGCTATTTGAATAGGTTAGTTTAATTCTATTCTACCTTGTAAAGGGAGAGTCTCCCTTGTTTATGCTTCCTAGATACTTTGTAATGAGAGGAGTCCTCTCCTAAGGTGCTTAGTATTTTGGTTTCATCCTTGATGTACGGGGAGGAGTTGACGTCCTCTTTTGGAAAGTCGACTCTGAACCACCTTAGGTTGGAGGTTAGGTTTATGTCCCCCTCCTTTGTATTTTGTTTTGTTTATTAATGTTAAGGCCTGGGGGTGCTGCTCAGCCCCTTACCCACCCAAGGGTAATTTAATTAAAAAAAACAAAAAACCAAAATACCAAAACAAAAATTAAAAAAAATACCAAAACCCAAACATTAAACACTAAACCATAGACTTTAAACCAAAAATCCTAAAACCCAAAACCTAAACCTATAAAAAACCGTAAACCCAACCCTAACCCTATCCCTAACATGAACACTAACCCTAAGTCTATCTTCAACCCTAACTCTAAACCCTAAAACCTAAACCCAAAGCCCAAAATACCAAAACCCTAACATTAAACACTAAACCACAAATATTACAACTCAAATCCTTAACTCCAAACCCTAAATTCTAAAACAAACCTAAACCCTAAACCTAAACCTAACATTAACCCTAACCCTAACTCTACCATAAACCCTAAACCCCAAGACCAATAAAAAATAAATAAAACATTAAACACAAAACCATTGATGTTAAACCTCAAATCCTAAACCCTAAACCCAAAAAACTAAAAAAACCTAACCCTAACCCTAACTCTAACCCTAACCTTAACCCTAACCCTAACCATAAACCATAAACCCGAACCCTAAGCCCAAAATACTAAAATCCAAACATTAAATACTAAACCATAGATTTTAAACCTCAAATTCTAAACCCTGAATCATAAAAGCTAAAAAACCTACACCCTAACCCTACTCCTAACCCTAATTCTAACCCTAAACCCTAAACCCGAAGTCCAACCAGCAGCTATCCAATTATTAAAAAAAGTCCAAAAAAAATAAATACAAAAGCCAAAAAAAGTCACTAAAGTGGATGGCACAGTTGTAAAAATGCACAACTCTGATCATTTGGATGGGGTTCGAGTTCCACCAGCAGCTATCCAATTATTTTTTTAAAAAATGTCCATACAAAACCCTAAGTCCAAAATATGAAAACCCGACCATTAAATTCTAAACCATAGATTTTAAACCTCAAATTCTAAACTACAAACCCTGAACCTAAAAAATACCTAAACCCTATCCCAAACCCTAACCCTAACCCTAACTCTAACCTTAACCCTAACCCTAACCATAAACCATTAACCTGAAACCCCAAGCCCAAAATACCAAAACCCACACATTAAGAACTAAACAATTGATATTAAACCTCACATTCTAAATGCTAAACCCAAAAACCGAAAAAAAAAACTAACCCCAATCTTAACCCTAACCCTAACCCTAAACCATAAACCCGAAACCCTAATCCCAAAATACCAAAACCAAAATATAAAATACTAAACCATAAATTTTAAACATCAAATGCTAAATCCTGAACCATAAAACCTAAAAGAACTTTACCCTAACCCTAAACACTAAACCCTAAACACTAAGTACAAAAATTATATTAAAAAAAAGTCCAAAAAATTAATAAGTCCAAAATACGAAAACCCAAACATTAAACATTAAACCATAGATTTTAAATCTCAAATACTAAACCACAAATCCTAAAACCAATTAAAAAAATAAACCCTAACCCTAACCCTAACCCTAACCTTAACCCTAACCCTAACCCTAAAGCATTAACCCGAAACCCAAGCCCAAAACCATATACTTTAAACCAATAATCCTAAACCCAAAACCTAAAACCTAAAAAAAACCTAAAACCTAACCCTAACCCTATCCCAAACCCTAAACCTAACCCTAACCCTATCGTTAACACGTTACCCTAAAACCCTTAAACCGAAAGCCCAAAATACCAAAACCCTATCATTAAACACTAAACCATCTATATTACACCTCAAATCCTTAACCCCAAACCCTAATACCTAAAGAACAACCTAAACCCTAATCCTAACCCTAACTCTAACCCTACTATAAACCCTAAACCCCAAACCCAAATACAAAAATCCGAAAATGAAACACTAAATCATTGATATTAAACCTCAAATCCTAAACCTAAACCCAAAAACCTAAAAAAAACTAAACATCTCCATAAAACGAACCCTAACCCTAGCCCTATCCTTAACCATAACCATAAACCATAAGCCTTAAACCCAAAGCCCAAAATACCAAAACTCTAACTTTAAATACTAAACCATAGATACTACAACTCAAAATCCTTAAACCCAAACCCCAATACTTAAAAAAAAAAACTAAACCCTAACCCTAACCCTAACCCTACTATAAACCCTAAACCCTAATCCCAAAATACCAAAACCCAAACATTAAACACTAAACCATTGATATAAACCTCAAATCCTAAACCTAAAAAAAAACTAACCCTAACCCTAACCCTAACTTTAACCCTATACATAAACTTTACCATAAACCGAAAACCCTAAGCCAAAATTACAAAAACTCGAACATTAAATACTAAACCATAAATTTTAAAACTCAAATGCTAAATTCTGAACCATAAAACCTACAAAAAACCTACACACTATCCCTAACCCTAACCCTAACCCTAACCCTAATTCCTAAACCCTAAGTCCAAAAAGAAACCCCAAGTCCAAAATACAAAAGCCCAAACATTAAAAACTAAACCATACATTTTAAAACTCAAATCCTAAACCACAAACCCTAAAATCTAAAAATAACCTAAACCCTAACCCTAACCCTAACCCTAACCCTAACCTTAACCCCAACCCTAACCCTAAACCATTAACCCAAAACCCCAAGCCCAAAATACCAAAACCAAAACATTAAACACTGAACCATAGACTTTAAACCAAATATCCTAAACCCCAAAACCTAAAACCTATAAAAAAAACATAAACCCTAACCCTAAGCCTATCCCTAACATGAACACTAACCCTAACTCTATCTTCAGCACTAACTCTAAACCCTAAACCCAAATCCCAAAATACCAAAACCCTAACATGAAACACTAAACCATAAATATTACAACTCAAATCCTTAACCCCAAACCCTAAATCCTAAAAAAACAAAAAATAAACCTAACCCTAACATTAACCCTAACCCTAACTCTACCATAAACCCTAAACCCCAAGCCCAATATAAAATAAATAAAACATTAAACACTAAACCATTGATGTCAAAACTTAAATCCTAAACCCTAAACCCAAAAAACTAAAAAAAAACTAACCCTAACCCTAACCCTAACCCTAACCTTAACCCTAACACTAACCCTAAACCCGAAGTCCAACCAATAGCTATCCAATTATAAAAAAAAAAGTCCAAAAAAATAAATTTAAAAAGCCCCAAAAAAATATCACTAAAGTGGATGGCGCAGTTGTAAGCGCGCTCAACTCTGATCATTTGGATGGGGTTCGAGCCCCACCAGCGGCTATCAAATTATTTATTTAAAAAAAATGTCCAACAAAAATCCCCTAAGTCCAAAATACGAAAACCCAAACATTAAACACTAAACCATATATTTTAAAACTCAAATCCTAAACCACAAACCCTAGAACCTAAAAAATACCTATACCATATCCCTAACCCTAACCCAAACCCTAACTCTAACCTTAACCCTAACCCTAACCCTAACCCTAACCCAAACCCTAACTCTAACCTTAACCCTAACCCTAACCCTAAACCATTAACCTGAAACCCCAAGCCCAAAATACCAAATTAGTTCTCTCACTAACTTATCTCTCTAAAACAAATACCTCCTAACGTTACATTTCATAGACGCGTTTAATGAATAGTAACAGCTAGTTCGGAAAGGCCAAACATGGCGCGTGAGCAACCGCCGGCGAATCTCAGACCGCCGGACCAGCCCCAGAAGGGGCGGTTGGAGGAAAGGAACCCACCCTTAGTTAATTCCCCCTCTAATTCATAGAATAACTCCGGGAAATGGAAATCTCAAGGCGCGATGAACATTGAAGTTTCTCAGAGGGAAGAAGATGGGAACAATAACAATATTCACTCAGAATCAATCAGGTGTAATAAAGAATATATTCGTGAAGGGAATGAGTCTAGTAAGTTAAAGCTAAATCATAATCAATTATCGAGAAATACTGAAGAATCAATCGAAAGAAATAAAAGTGGGAATTCTGGGAATATCGAGACTAAAGCTCACGAAGGTAAAAAGCATAATCGATCAACTTCCCAGCAAAATCGAGAAGAAACAATTACTGGGGTTGATTCACAAGGGGAAGATGTTTACCTCATAGCAATATCAAGTGAAATAGACCCAAAAATCGATGGTAACAAGAACGCAAGTGGTAAAAAGGGCAGTCGGGTGAACAATGCTACTGGCGAAGATTATGGAGGGAACAATACTGACCAAGGAAGGACAAACACTAATACTTCTACTGGTACAATCCATGGAGGTAACCAGAAGGAGAATCGTGAACAGGTGAATAAGGAAAAGAGCACTGAAGAAGGAACTCGCAGAAAGGAATCCGTGGAAGCAAGCTTAGCCTCTACGCTGCCACATAACAAGGCCTTAGTTCGTGAACATGATACTGTCAAAGTAGAAAGTTCAGCAAACTCCTCATTCACATTCTATCCTAAAGTTGCAGATGCTCAAAGACAAAGCCATCAAAGACCACTCAAGGAGCAAGCAAGGGAGGCAAATCAAGCAGGAAAGTCAGCTGGTTAGACTAGAATACAGGAACAGGGGGAGGTAAACATCCAAAAGGATTACCAACAGGAAAGTGATTACTACGAGAAGGCCAATACCAATGCAGTCTTGGAGGGTACAACTAGTAGTCAAGGTATGGGGCAAATGGCTAAGATTGATAAGAAACAATTGGAGCAAAACAAGAACAATGAGAAAAGGAACCAACATCTATATCAGCAGGATGATCAACAAGATAACAGTAGGCAAAATCTCTATTATAGAGAATTTCCTAAGATTTCTAGCAATTTTGAGATAAGAGGTCCAAATGTTCAAAATGTTAACCAAAAGTTTCCTAACCCCAATACTAGTTCTTCCAATAACAATAAGAATATCCCAGTTACCAAGCAGGATCAGGTTCAAGAACCTTCTCCTTGTACTGTGATCCAAACGTTGTCTGCAAGATTGAGACACATACATGTAGCACAAGCTCCAACTGTAGTGCTGAAAACCACTCCCAGACAAACTACCAAGCAAGGACAACTTGCTGTTATCTTTGATATGTATGATTACATGCATACTTTGACTGTGTATTGTAACTATACCTTAGTTGGGAAATTTAGTACTACCATGCCTAAAGTGGAGCTGATCACGAAGAGTTTTATACAACAAACTCAACTAAGTGGGGGGGTGGGGGGGTAAACATAGCTCATTACAATGCTAAACATGTGTTTATTGATTTACAAAATGAGTTGGATTATAACACAGTATGGACTAAGCAAAGCATGACTATTGAAGGAAAATTGATGAAGATACAAGCTTCGACACCTTTCTTCACACATGAGGAGGAGACCCCTATTGTTCCTGTATTGGTCTTGCTACCTGGACTACCATGGCATTGTTACAAAAAACCTTTTCTTACTCCCTTGTTGGAATCAGTTGGTAAGGTTCTATATCTAGACACTGCTTCTATTAAAAGGTCTAGGGCTGGAATGGGCAAAGTTAAGATGCAAATAGATTTGACTAAGCCTAGACCTAGACATGTTTAGGTAGGTCTACATCCTGAGGATGACACCATTGGAATCTGGCAGCCTGTGGAATATGAGAATGTTCCCCCATACTGTGAATACAGTCGACATCAGGGGCATGATATTGATGAATGTAAGTCCAAAATGAGAGATGAGGAGAAAAGACAAAGAAAGGAAAAAGAAGGTGAGAAGAAAAACAAAAATAAGGATTCCAACAAAGCAAAAGAACAGAAAGATAGACAAAGAAAAAACAAGGAAAATATAGAGCAACAACAGCAAGGCAAAGACAACAACAGGCAAAGGCAAACTGAACAACAAAAAGAGGAGGAATGGCAGACTCAAAAAAGGAAAAATACAAGACAACAAGAGCATGCAACATCCAAGACTATGTGGAAACCTACTGCTACAAACCAGACTACAAAGGATAATCATCAAGCAGGTATAACTAATACTTCTCAACAATTATCTTTTACTAATCTGGAATTGCAGGAAGACCACAATGCACAAAGAGAGGACATAGGAAGCAAAGATCAAAAGGTAGTAGAACAAACAAACAAGAAAATAAAAGAGAACATTGCAGGTAAACAAAGCATGCCAAGGCAAAAGGAAGGCAATACCAGGAATGCAGAATACTCAGAACAGGAAACAAATCAAGAAACAAACACAAGCCAAGGAAATCAAAACAAGGAAAAAGTAGGAAGCAGAGCAGACCATCAACAACTACAGCAACAAAAGGAAGGGATAAATAACAATTCAGGTATCATAGATGAGAACCCTATAATTAGTCAATTGAATATCCCTGTTAGTAGGTTGGTTGTAGCTGATGGAGGTATGGAAGGGGGATGTCAGGAGAACGCTTCTAACATGCAGGAAGGGGTAACCAAAGGGGGGAACCTACCTCATGATGGGCATGAGGAGGAATACACTGACCAACCCTCTGACTGTAGAGATCATAGTAACAAGAAAAAGAAACAAAAAAAGAACACAAAAAAAAGACAGGAAAAGGAACAACAAAAAGACAACAACCCTAATAGCAACAAGGAAGGGCATAAGGGCATACAAAGTAGGGACACTCAGAACATGAAATCCCAAAATAAGAACAACAGGGAGAAGGAGTTGGACAACAATGCTACTAAAGACACTATACAAAATACTCCTAAGAGTAAAAACAAACCTAGAAAACACAAAAGAGATGATGCTAAGAGAAGACTCAATAAATAACATGATTCTGATCAGGAAAATAGCAGGAAAGGAGTGTGAATTCTGGTAAGGAGTTAGTGGTTGAGGACAATTAACAGGGTCAGATAAACAATTTTGATCAGACTAAAATAGTAACACCTCCCCCCAGAGCACCACCTTATAAAGAATATGGCAAATGTCATGTCAATACTGCCCCTCTAATTTATGAGTATGAGGTTATCAATTCACAGGATGAGATAGAAAGAAATGATCAATATGGGCAAGAAACTAATGATCAAGATGAGACTAGTGATGCTTTGATAAGAGCATTTAGTCCTCAAAATGATCAAGATTTGGAGGAGGAGATTCAACAAGTGACCCAAAATCAAGGCTTATCTCCAAGAAGATTGAAACATGAGAAATTTCACTTCCAAAACCAAGACATTAAAATTGTCACTGCTGGCAGACCAAACACAAGTATTTTCTTATCTAGAGTTTCCCAGTGATTAGTACAATCATTTGGAATGTGAGGGGAATCAACACTCAGGGAGTCATGGAAAGAATTAATATTTTCAAGAAAATGTATCACTTAGCCATTATTGCTATTGTGGAGCCATTTGCAGATAGTAGTAATGTTATGAGCTTCAAGAATCAGCTAGCTATGGACAGTGCAATAACTAACTGCAATGGTAAAATATGGCTTTTTGGAATGGGGATGTTGACTGTGTGGTGAAAGATCAGGATGAACAACAAATTACCTGTGACTTCAGCCACAATGATCTTCAAAAACAATTCACCATGATATTTGTATATGCCAAATGTAAAGAGTTTCTAAGAAGACCTCTTTGGGATAAAATGCTCCAGCAAGCACAGATTGAGGACAAACCTTGGTGCTCAGTGGGGGATTACAATGTTATAACTTCCACTGAGGAAAAACTAGGGGGAATTCCTTACAATATCAGGAAAAGTCTGGACTTCATTGCCATTATAGAAGCCCGTGGTCTTATGGACATGGGTTTTAGTGGCCAAAAGTACACTTGGTCTAATAATAGAGGCATCAATCAAAGGATCTGGACAAGGCTAAATAGAGGGTTGATAAATGATAACTGGCTAGAAACTATGCCTTAAACTACCATCACCCACCTTCCTTCTACTGGTTCTGATCATTGTCCTTTGTTATTGGAGATCATTAACAATGAGGGGATTTATACCAAGTATTTCAGATTCATTAATTGTTGGGTGGATAGCCCTAACCTTTTAGGAACTGTGAAAACTTGTTGGGAAAGGGAGGTGAATGGAAGTAGTATGTGGAGATTTCACCATAAGATGAAAAGGCTCTCTAATACTCTGAGTAATTGGTCCAAAGAGGAATTTGGGGATATTTTCAAGAAAGTTAGAGTGTTTGAAGGAAATGTTAAAGATGCAGGGGAAAATATGATTCAAAACAATACTGTTACCAACAGAGAATGTCTACATGAAATTAATGCCCAATATATTAGATATCTCAAGTTGGAGGATGCTATTATGAAACAGAAATTGAGTTACACTGGTTCAAAGAAGGGGATACTAACTCTAAATTCTTCGATTCCTGGATAAGGGGTAGAAGGCTTTCCATTCACAGAATCCATGATAAGAGGAATAGATTCAAGGAGATGAAAACATAGGAGAGGCTGCTTGTGAGTACTTTCAAGAGTTGTTTACAAGGGAGAGCAAAAGTATCAATGAGACAAACCTAGAGTGCATCCCTAGAATGGTAAATCAAGAGCAAAATGACAGACTTACTTCTCAACCTACTATGACTGAGCTTCAAGAAGTGGTCTTTTCTATGAACCCCAATTCTGCAGCAGGGCCTAATCGTATAAATGGGTATTTATTTAAAAAATGTTGGCACATTATCAATCAAGACTTGATGGGGGGGGGGGGGCTAGTTATTTTCAGTAACTAAGAGATCCCCAAGTACTTTTCTCATTCTTGTATAGTACTTCTACCCAAGGTGAATAATCCTAACAAACTGAAAGAGTTCAGGCCTATTAGTCTGAGCAATTTCATTAGTAAAATCATCTCCAAATTGTTAAGTACAGGATTGCGTCCTATTCTCCCTAACTTGATCTCTCTAAACCAATCTAGTTTTGTGAAGGGTAGAACTATAACTGAAAATATCATGCCGGCACAAGAAATCACTCATCAGATTAAAAAGCCAAAAATAGCTAGCAATGTCAATATCAAGCTTGACATGGCTAAGGTCTATGACAGAGTTTCTTGGGCTTACATATGCTTCGTCTTAAGGAAGATGGGTTTTGAGGAAACTTTCATTGATATGGTGTGGAGAACCATGGCTAATAATTGGTACTCTATCATAATTAATGGAAGACGATTTGGGTTTTTCTAATCCTCTAGGGGCCTCAAGCAAGGAGACCCCCTTTCCCCTGCCCTATTTATTTTTGGTGCAGAGATGCTTGCAAGATCTTTAAATGGTCTCCATAATCATCAAGATTACCATGGCTTTGTCATGGAAAGAAGGGGACCCCAAGTGAACCATCTGAGTTTTGCAGATGACACCATCTTATTTACTTCAGTAAGGGTTAAGTCTCTCCAACTCATCATGCAGACTCTCAGAACCTATGAGGATACTTCTAGCCAGTTGATTAATTGTGAGGAAAGTCACTTTATGGTCCATCAAAATGTTTTTGACAGCACAAAGGAAAGAATTAAAAGGATTACTGGGTTCAAACAGAAATAGGGTATTACCACTTATCTGGGGTGTCCACTCTTTGTGGGTAGGCCCAGGATTTCATACTTCTTTGACCTTGTCTCTAAAGTTATTTGCAGGATTATAGGGTGGCAAACCAAGCAACTAAACTATGGAGGCAGGACTGTGTTGATTAAGCATGTTCTTCAAGACTTGCCCATTCATTTAATTTCAGCTATCACCCCCCCCTGCCACTATACTTAAGCAAATACAAATGTTGATGGCAGACTTCTTCTGGGGATGGAAGAGTGACAAAAAGAAGTATCAATGGGCCTCCTGGAAGAACCTCATCTATCATATTGAGGAAGGAGGGGTGGGAATGAAAAATCTAAAGGATTTGTGCTTAGCTTTCCAATATAAATAGTGGTGTACCTTTAGAGCTAAGCACACACCGTGGGGAGAATTAATCAAAGCCAAATACTGCCAAAGATCAAATCCTATCTGCAAAAATGGGATTTTGGGTATTCACTGAATTGGAAACACATGATACGCAACAGGTGTAATGTTGAGCAACACATTCAATGGAAGTTGAACTCAGGGAATTTCTCTTTTTGGTGGGACAACTGAATAGGGGAAGGACATCTTGCTCAGTTTTGTAGCAGCAGTCACAGGTTTGACACCAAGAAAGTAGCTAAATTTTGGGTAGAAGGTCAGTGGAACTATCAAATGTTGGTTCAACAGGCACCCCCTAGCTAGCTGGCTACTATCTTAGTAATACCTATTCCTCAGTAACAAACTTCAGACCAAGCTTATTGGAAAGTCAATTCCAATGGCATGTTCACTTGTTCTTCAGCTTGGAATGAAATCAGGGGAAGAAGACCCAAAGATCAATTCAAGGCTCTCATTTGGCACAGACACACACCATTTAAAGCCTCCTTCCTCCTTTGGAGAGCTTTAAATGGGAAGTTACCTACTAATGAGAAGTTAACTAATTTTGTTTTAGAACCTTCTAGTTGTTATTGTTGTAGGAACAGGGAAGGATCAGATACCATCAACCATATCTTCAACAATGGTGAATTTGCTAGGGAGGTCTGGAGATGTTTTGCAAATAGAGCAAGGGTGGAAGTTGATCACACCTCACTGAGGCAGCTTATAACTCAATGGTGGTCAATGAAACACAACAATGAAGATCATAAGCTTATCCTCCAGACTTCCCCAATACTCATCTGCTGGAATCTATGGAAACATAGATGTGCATGTAAATATGGAGCCAAAACCCGTAATGGCACCAGAGTCAGGTATGTAATTTATAGTGATAACTATAAACTTGTAAACTCTGTTTTCCTTAGGTTAGCTGGCCCCCTACTTGGTGTGGAATAATCCAACTAGCTGAAAGACGTAACCATGTGACAAAGGTGCAGAGGATAGCCTGGACAAGACCACCTAATCAATGGATCAAAGTTAATACAGATGGAAGTGTACTAGACAACCCAGGCAAGATAGGGGCAGGAGGCATTCTAAGGGATCATGAAGGCAATCTTATCCTACCATTTACCTCACCCCTGGGAAGTGGTACAAATAATCAGGCAGAAATAGGAGAAGCCATCTTTGGTATGTCTTGGGCACTGGAACTAGGCTACATGAAGATCATTTTGGAAATGGATTCCATGCTAACTGTCAACTGGATACTCCAAAAAACTACTCCTCAATGGAGTATTTGCAATCAGTTGGACAGACTGAGAGGCCTCATAGCTCAAATTCAGGAATTCAAATGCACTCATGTTTTCAGGGAAACTAACTGGGTGGCTGATGCATTGTCCAAACATAGCCACAAATTCACTTCTCCAGAAATCTATTACACCAATCAAGAGTTACCTAAAGAGGCAAAGGCTTACTTTCACTTAGACTTAATGGAGATGCCAAGCTTCAGAAGGAAAAAGACAAAGAAGATCAAAGAACCTCCTTAAACATTCTAATAGCTTTTCAACTAAGCTATAACCCACAATATAGCTTCCTTGAATAGTTTAAGTTAGATTGATTAATTTTTGAGATGTAAGGGGAGAGTCTCCCTAATTTATGCTTCCTAGATTCTATGTATTGAGAGGAGTCCTCTCTTCTAGGTATATAGAATTTTTGGATTCATCTTATTGTAAGGTGAGGGTAAGATATCTTTAGGAAATTGAAACCACGCCATAATAGGTCTAGAAGTAAGGTTTATGTCCCCCTCTTTGTATATTATTTTGTGGAATGGTAAGGCCTGGGGGTGGTGCTAAGCCCCTACCCCTCTAAGGGTATTAACAAAAAAAAAAAAAAAAGTCCAAAATACCAATACCCACACATTAAGAACTAAACAATTGATATTAAACCTCACCTTCTAAACCCTAAACCCAAAAGCCTAAAAAAAAAAAAATAACTCCAATCTTAACCCTAACCCTAACCCTAAGCCATAAACCCGAAACCCTAATCCCAAAACACTTCTTGTAAAGGGAGAGTCTCCCTAGTTTATGCTTCCTAGATACTTTGTGACGAGAGGAGTCCTCTTCTTAGGTTCTTAGTATTCTGGTTTCATCATATATTGTAAGGGGAGGAGTTGACCTTCTTTTGGAAAGTTGACTCTAAACCATCGTAGGTTTGGAGGTTTGGTTTATGCCCCCCCTCCTTGTATTTTATTTTGTTATTAATGATAAGGCCTGGGGTGTTGCTCAGCCCCTACCCCTCCAAGGGTTTTTAAAAAAAAAAATCCCAAAACACCAAAACCAAATCATAAAATACTAAACCATAAATTCTAAACATCAAATGCTAAATACTGAACCATAAAACCTAAAAAAAACTACACCCTAACCCTAAACCCTAAACCCTAAACCCTAAGTCCAAAAATAAAATTAACACAAAAAGTCAAAAAAGAACACTCAGTCTAAAATACGAAAATCCAAACGTTAAACACTAAACTATAGATTTTAAATCTCAAATACTAAACAACAAACCCTAAAACCTATTAAAAAACTAAACCCTAACCCTAAAGCATTAACCCGAAACCCAAGCCCAAAACCATAGATTTTAAACCAATAATCCTAAACCCAAAACCTAAAACCTAAAAAAAACTAAACCCTAACCCTAACCCTATCCCTAAAACGAACCCTAACCCTAACCCTATCCTTAACACGTTAGCCTAAAGCCTTAAACCGAAAGCCCAAAATACCAAAAACCTATCATTAAACACTAAACAATCGATATTACAACTCAAATCCTTAACCTCAAACCCTAATACCTAAAGAACAACCTAAACACTAATCCTAACCCTAACATTAACCCTAACCCTAACCCTACTATAAACCCTAGACCCAAACCCAAAATACAAATATTAAACCTCAAATCCTAAACCCTAAACCCAAAAACCTAAAAAAAATAAATAAACATCTCCATTACACGAACCCTAACCTAGCCCTATCCTTAACCCTAACCCTAAACCATAAGCCCTAAACCCAAAGCCCAAAATACCAAAATCCTAACCTTAAAAACTAAAGCATAGATATTATAACTCAAAACCTTAACCCAAACCCTAATATCTAAAAATAACCTAAACCACTACCCTAACCCTAACCCTACTATAAACCCTAAACCCTAAGCCCAAAATACAATAACCCAAACATTAAACACTACACCATTGATATTAAACCTCTAATCCTAAACCTAAACCCAAAAACCCAAAAAGCCAAAACCCTAACCCTTACCCTAACCCTAACTTTAACTCTATACATTACCCTTAACCATAAACCCAAAACCCTAAGCCCAAAATACCAAAAACTAAACATTAAATACTAAACCATAGATTTTAAACATCAAATGCTGAACCCTGAACCATAAAACCTAAAAAAAACTACACCCTAACCCTAAACCCTAAACCCTAAGTCCAAAAACAAAATTTAAAAAAAGTCCAAAAAAAAACTAATTCTAAAATACGAAAACCCAAACATTAAACACTAAACCATAGATTTTAAATCTGAAATCCTTAACCACAAATCCTAAAACCTATTAAAAAACTAAACCCTAACCCTAACCCTAACCCTAAAGCATTAACCTGAAAGCCAAGCCCAAAACCATAGATTTTAAACCAATAATACTAAACCCAAAATTTAAACCTAAAAAAAAAACTAACCCTAACCCTAACCCTATCCCAAACACGAACCCTAACCCTAACCCTATCATTAACACGTTACCCTAAACCCTTATACCAAAAGTCCAAAATATCAAAACCCTATTATTAAACACTAAACCATAGATATTACAACTGAAATACTTAATCCCAAACCCTAATACCTAAAGAACAACCTAAACCCAAATCCTAACCCTAACATTAACCCTAGCCCTAACCCTACTATAAATCCTAAACCCCAAACCCAAACTACCGAAACCCAAACATTAAGAACTAAACCATTGATATTAAACCTCAAATCCTAAATGCTCAACCCAAAAACCTAAAATACCCCAAAAACCTAACTCTAACCCTAACCCTAACCTTAACCCTAAACTTAACTCTTAACCACAAACCCGAAGTCTTAAGCCGAAAATACCAAAACCCAAACATTAAATACTAAACCATATATTTTAAACCTCAAATGCTAAACCGTGAAATATAAAACCTAAAAAATACATGCACCCTAACCCTAGTCCTAACCCTAACCTTAACCTTAAACCCTAAACCCTAAACCCTAAGTCCAAAAAAAAGGTAGTCCAAAATACGAAAACCCAAACATTGAACACTAAACCGTAGATTTTAAACCTTAAATCCTAAACCACAATCCCTAAAACCTATAAAACACCTAAACCCTAACCCTAACCCTAACCCTAACCCTAACCTTAACCCTAATCCAAACCTAAACCATAAACCCGAAACCCCAAGCCCAAAATACCAAAATCCAAACATTAAATACTGAACCATTGATATTAAACCTCAAATCCTAAACCCTAAACCCAAAAGCCAAAAAAAAACTAAACCCCATCCATAACACGAACCCTAACCCTAAACCTATCCATAACTCTAACCCTAAACCATAAGCCCTAAGCCCAAAGCCCAAAATACCAAAACCCTAACTTTAAATACTAAACCATAAATATTATAACTCAAAACATTAACTCCAAACCCTAATACCTAAAAAACAACCTAAACACTAACCCTAACCCTAACCCTACTATAAACCCTAAACCCTAAGCCCAAAATACAAAAACCCAAACATTAAACACTAAACATTGATATTAAACCTCAAATCCTAAACCTAAACCCAAAACCCCCCCAAAAAAACCTAACCCTAACTTTAATCCTATACTTATCCCTTAACCATAAACCCAAAACCCTAAGCCAAAAATACCAAAACCCAAATATTAAATACTAAATCATAGATTTTAAACCTCAAATTCTAAACCCTGAACGATAAAACCTACAAAAAACCTACACCCTAACCCTAATCATAACCCTAACCCTAACCCTAAACCTAAACTCTAAGTCCAAATAAAAACCCCAAGTCCAAAATACGAAATCTCAAACATGAAACACTAAACCATAGATTTTAAACCTCTAATCCTAAACCACAAACCGTAAAACCTAAAGAAATCTAAATCCTAACCCTAACCCTAACCCAAACCCTAACCCTAACCTTAACCCTAACCCTAACCTTAAACCATTAACCCGAAACCCCAAGCTCAATATAACAAAACCCAAACATTAAACACTAAAACATAGATTTTAAACCAAAAATACTAAACGCCAAAACATAAAACCAAAAAAAAAAAACTAAACCCTAACCCTAACCCTTTTCCTAACACGAACACTACCTCTAACCCTATCTTTAACCCAAAACCCTAAACCCTAAACCCAAATATGAAAACCCTAACATTAAACACTAAACCATAGATATTCAACTCAAATTCTTAACCCCAAACCCTAAAACCTAAACAAGAACCAAAACACTAACCCTAACCCTAATCCTAACCATAAACCATAAACCCAAAACCCAAAGCCCAAAATGCCCAAATCCAAACATTAAACACTAAACCATAGAGTTTAAACCTCAAATTCTAAACCATGAACCATAAAACCCAAAAAGAAACCTACATCCTAACCTTAGCCTAACCCTAAACCCTAAAGCACAAACCCTAAGTCCAAAAAAAAACCTAAGTCATAAATACGACAACCCAAATATTAAACACTAAACCATAGATTTTAAATCTCTAATTCTAAAAAACCCTAAAACCTACAAAAACTAAACCCTAACCCTAACCCTAAACCATTAACCTAAAACCCCAAGCGCAAAATACCAAACCCCAAACATTAAATACTAAACTATACACTTTAAACAAAAAAATCCTAAACCCTAAAACCTAAAAAATTTAAAAAAATAAACCCTAAACCTAAAACTTTCCCTAAAGCGAACACTAACCCTAACCATATCCTAAACCTTAAGCCTAAACCCTAAATCCAAAGCCCAAAATACCAAAACTCTAACACTAAACACTAAACCATAGATTTTAAACCTCAAATCCTAAACAAAAAAACCCTAAAACCTAAAAAAAAACCTAAACCCTAACTCTAACCCTAACTCAAAACCCTAACCCTTACCTTGACCCTAACCCTAACCCTAAACCATTAACCTAAAACCCAAAGCCTAAAATACCAAAACATAAATATTAGACACTAAACCATAGATTTTAAACAAAAAATCCTAAACCCGAAAACCTAAAACCTAAAACACCCCTTAATCCTAACTCTAAACCTTTCCGTAAAATGAACCCTAACCCTAACCCTATCCTTAACCCTAACCCTAAAACCAAAGCACAAAATACCAAAACTCTAACATTAAACACTAAACCATATATATAACAACTCAAATCCTTAACCCCAAATCCTAAAATCTAAAAAACAACCTAAACCCTAACCCTAACCCTAATAGTCACCCTACCATACACCCTATACACCAAGCCCAAAATAGCAAAATCCAAACATTAAACACTAAACCATTGATATTAAATCTCAAATTGTATACCCTAAACGTAAAAACCTTAAAAAACCCAAAAACCTAAACCTAACCCTTACCTTAACCCTAACCTTAATCCTAACCATAAACCTAAACCATAAAGCCAAAACCCTAAGCCCAAAATACCAAAACCCAAATATTAAATACTAAATCATAGATTTTAAACCTTAAATGCTAAACCCTGAACCATAAAACCATAAAACATTCCTACACCCTATCCCTAATCCTAACCCCTAACCTAACCGTAAACCCTAACACTAAGTCCAAAAAAAAAAAAATTGTAAGTCTAAACTACAAAATCTCAAACATGAAACACTAAACCATAGATTTTAAACCTCTAATCCTAAACCACAAACCGTAAAACCTAAAAAAATCTAAATCCTAACCCTAACCCTAACCTTAACCCTAACCCTAACCCTAAACCATTAACCCAAAACCCCAAGTCCAAAATACCAAAACCCAAACATTAAACACTAAACCATAGATTTTAAACCAAAAATCCTAAACCCCAAAACCTAAAACCTAAAAAAACCATAAATCCTAACCCTGACCCTATCCCTAACACGAACTCTAACCCTATCGTATCCATAACCCTAACCTTAAACCCTAAGCCCTAAACACAAAGCCCAAAATACTAAAACCCTAACATTAAAAACTAAACCATAGATACTACAACTCAAATCCTTAACTCCAAACCCTAAAACCTAAAGAACATCCTAAACCCTAACCCTAACCATAACCCTAACATTAACCCTAACCCCACCATAAACCATAAACCCCAAGCCCAAAATACGAAAACCCAAAAATTAAACAGTAAACCATTGATATTAAACCTCAAATCCTAAACCCAAATCCCAAAAACATAAAAAGAAAAACCAATCCTAACGCTAACCTTAATCCTAACGCTAACCCTAAACAATAAACCAAAAAATCCTAAGCGCAAAATACTAAACCCAAACATTACATACTAAACCATAGATGTTAAGCCTCAAATGCTAAACCCTGAACCATGAAACCTAAAAACAAAAGCTACACTCTAACCCTAATCTAACCCTAACCCTAATCATAAACCCTAAACCCTAAACCTTAAGTCCAAAAAAATTCAAAAAAAAAAACCCAAACATTAAATATTAAACCATAGATTTTAAACCTCAAATGTTAAAACCTTAACCATAAAACCTAAAAAAAAACCTACACTCTACCTCAAATCCTAACCCTAAACCCTAACTCCAAAAAAATCAAATAAAAAAAAACCTAAATCCAAAATACAAAATCTCAAACATGAAACACTAAACCATAGATTTTAAACCTCTAATGCTAAAGCACAAACCGTAAAACCTAAAACTATCTAAATCCTAACCCTAACCCTAACCCAAACCCTAACCCTAACCTTAAACCGTTAACCCGAAACCACAAGCTCAATATAACAAAACCCAAACATTAAACACTAAAACATAGATTTTAAACCAAAAATCCTAAACCCCAAAACATAAAACCTAAAAAAAAAACTAAACCCTTACCCTAACTCTTTTCCTAACACGAACACTACCTCTAACCCTATCTTTAACCCAAAACCCTAAACCCTAAACCCAAATATGAAAACCCTAACATTAAACACTAAACCATAGATATTCAACTCAAAACCCCAAACACTAAAACCTAAAAAAAATAAAAAAAATAACCCTAATCGAAACCATAAACCGTAAACCCAAAACCCAAAGCCCAAAATACCCAAATCCAAACATTAAACACTAAACCATAGAGTTTAAACCTCAAATTCTAAACCATGAACCATAAAACCCAAAAAGAAACCTACATCCTAACCTTATCCTAACCCTAAACCCTAAAGCACAAACCCTAAGTCCAAAAAAAAAGCTAAGTCATAAATACGACAACCCAAACATTAAACACTAAACCATAGATTTTAAATCTCTAATCCTAAACCACAAACCCTAAAACCTAAAAAAAAAATAAACCATAACCCTAACACTAACCCTAACCCTAACCTTAACCCTAACCCTAACCCTAAACCATTAACCTAAAACCCCAAGCGCAAAATACCAAAACCCAAACATTAAACACTAAACTATACACTTTAAATAAAAAAATCCTAAACCCTAAAACCTAAAAATTTTTAAAAAATAAACCCTAACCCTAAACCTTTCCCTAAAACGAACACTAACCCTAACCATATCCTAAAACTTAAGCCTAAACCCTAAATCCAAAGCCCAAAATACCAAAACTCTAACACTAAACACTAAACCATAGATTTTAAACCTCAAATCCTAAATAAAAAAACCCTAAAACCTAAAAAACAACCTAAACCCTAACTCTAACCCTAACTCAAACCCTAACCCTAACCTTAACCCTAACCCTAACCATAAACCATTAACCTAAAACCCCAAGCCTAAAATACCAAAACTTAAATATTAGACACTAAACCGTAGATTTTAAACAAAAAATCCTAAACCCCAAAACCTAAAACCTAAAACACCCCTAAACCCTAACTCTAAACCTTTCCGTAAAATAAACCCTAACCCTAACCCTATCCTTAACCCTAACCCTAAACCCAAAGCACAAAATAGAAAAACTCTAACATTAAACACTAAACCATACATATTACAACTCAAATCCTTAACCCCAAATCCTAAAATCTAACAAACAACCTAAACCCTAACCCTAACCCTAATAGTAACCCTACCATAAACCCTATACACCAAGCCCAAAATATCAAAATCCAAATATTAAACACTAAACCATTGATATTAAATCTCAAATTGTATACCCAAAACCTAAAAACCTTAAAAAACCCCAAAACATAACCCTAACCCTAACCTTAATCCTAACCTTAATCCTAACCATAAACCTAAACCATAAAGCCAAAACCCTAAGCCCAAAATACCAAAACCCAAATATTAAATACTAAATCATAGATTTTAAACCTTAAATGCTAAACCCTGAACCATAAAACCATAAAAAATTCCTACACCCTAACCCTAATCCTAACCCCTAACCTAACCCTAAACCCTAACCATAAGTCCAAAAAAAATAAAAAATAAAAAATTGTAAGTCTAAACTACGAAAACCCAAACATTAAACACTAAATCATAGATTTCAAAACCTCAAATCCTAAACCAGAAACCCTAAAACCTTACCCTAACCCTAACCCTAACCCAAACCCTAACGCTAACCTTAACCCTAACCCTAACCCTAAACCATTAACCCAAAACCCCAAGTCCAAAATACTGATTTGAGGGGACCAAACCCAAACCATTTCTACAATAACTATACTCTCTCTTCTCTCTCATAACTGCTACAGTAAACTTCCAGCGCGTCAATGGCGCGTGAACCGCCGGCAGTCGTCAAATGGCCACCGGACCAAAACCAGAAGGAGCGCCATGGAAATGACTTACCATTAAGCCATGACATGCCCCAAGAACAAGCTCAGAACGCCTCGAAATCGCAGGAGAAAGACGCGATGCGAACTGCGATTTCGGAAGAGGAGTTCGATGAAGATCGCGAAAATATTTCCCGAGGAATCTCTGTGTGGAATCGTGAAGAAAGGATAACGACAATGAAGACGCCACATCAAGATCTACCACATATCCAAAAATTAGGCGATTCCATCGTCCCAATTGGTCTAAATAAACAAGCAAAATCAGACGGAGTTGCGAGTGCGACGCCGGACTCGCGAACTCAAATTCGATTGACTTCGAGTCCAGTTCGTTTGGAATTGACCACTGGGTTTGTTCTCCCAATGATAAGATCCACTTTACCCAAATTTCGAAGGAGATGGATGAAGTATTCGCCGGCGGGAAGAACTCCGGTGAAGAAAATAATCTGAAAGCCAGAATTCATGGAAGCTCACTAAAAGAGACTGGTTCTTAGGCCCAAAACATTCAATCCACAAATATTATCAACTAGATTAGCAGGTAATTCAATAACAACAACTATCTAACAACATCCAATGTTTCTCAATCCAATGCCCAATAGGGAAGACACCAAAATGCCGGGGAAACATCAAATATTGCTCGGAGTGATAAACGCGACATCAATGTTGTTGCTTCCCAAGCAATGGAAACAACAACAATGATCAATGGAAACAAAGCTCAGAACAGGCAAAATTCGACTAATCACCAGGGGAATATCATGATGTGCAGGGGGACACTCTCGGCAACCTCAACAAATGAAACTTCCAGGTTCTCTTTTGCCATGAATGATAATTCATCACATCTAACTCCTAATTTTAATGCAGGTAATCCACAGAGGGCATTTAATAAAGAGGATAATGGAGAAAGGGAAGGGAATGCAGATGATCAAAGGTAGGAACAAGTAAAAAAAAAATCTGATCAACCACACAAGCAGGAGCATCAAATTGAGAAGGAACAAAGGAAGGTTGATGGAGACAATCAAAACTCAAAACAGAGCCAAGGGAATAATGGAAAGCAATCTGATCAAGCCAGGCACACCTACAAGAAGGGAGGAGGTAATTCTGAAAATCAAATCAATAGAGCAAGTGAGGAATATCACAACAACTTTCCCAGAATCTCCAATAATATTCAAGGTATGAACCTACTTCCCAAGCTGATAGAACTAATAAGCAAGGTGTTTTGGATACTCATGCAACTACTAGACAACATAGTAATCAACAGCAAGGTCAACAACCTAGCAACACCCCCAAAAATGATCAAAATTCAGAACCTGCTCCTTACACTGTGGTCCAGTCCTTTGCTGCTAGGTTGAGATATAATCAGGCAAAAAATGAATCTCCTATTGTTTTGAATGAGCCTGTACATACTACTAAACAAGGATTCCCTGCTGTACTCATTGATGAGAATGATTATTATGTTAAATTGGCTGAGATTTGTAAATACACTCTTGTGGGAAAATTTACTAATACAATGCCTAGAATGGAGCAAGTAAGGAAGAGTTTCATTCTATAAACTCAACTGATGGGGGGTGTTAAGATCACACATTTCAACTCTAGGCATGTTTACATTGATCTAGATAATGAACTTGATTACCAGACTGTTTGGACTAAGCTGAAAATGAACATAGAAGGACAAGCTATGAGAATTCAAGCTTGGACCCCTGATTTTACACCGGATGAGGAAACACCTATAGTTCCTATATGGGTGTCTATTCCAGGCCTCCCCTGGCACTGTTATAACAAAGTGTTTTTGTCAACTGTCTTGGAGAGCATTGGGAAGGTGATGTTTTTGGACTCACCAACCTCACAGAGAACTAGAGAAAGTACCATTAGAGTTAAGATCCAGGTGGATCTTACTAAGGAAAGACCCTCTCATGTTTGGCTAGGATTCAAACATTTAAATCCCAACAAAGGAAGATGGTTAAAAGTTGAATATGAGGGAATCCCCAGTTACTGCTTCTACTGTAAACACCAAGGCCACAAGGATGAAGAGTGCACAATAAAGAAAAGGGATGAGGAGATCAAGAAAAGAAAGGAACTGGAACTGGACAAAAACAGTAAGGAAAAAGGGGGTTCTGAAGTGATACAAGAACAGGGAAAGGGAGCAATGGAGGATACAACAAAGGCTTCAACTCATCCAAACAAAAACCAAAAAGGAAAAACTGGAAAAGAGGATGCTCAGAATCAATCAAAGACACAAATGACAGGCCAACAACAAAGGAGAAATACTCACAATCAAGAAGAACAGAAACAGCAATCAGAGATACAAGAAGAACAGTGGCAAACACAAAAAAACAGACACCAAAAAAATCAGGATCATGCTAACTCCAAAGCTGTTTGGAGACCTGCACCTTCTCCTATGCAAAAAACCAGTGGAAATCAGCAACAAGAACAGGTAACAACTGCAGGTATATCCAAACTTCCAACTCAAAATACCTTTTCTACTTTTGAAATGTAGGGACAGCAAGAAAGGTAACAAACAGGGCAGTGCGCAATCAGGGATCAGCAGGCTACTGAAAATAGCAAGTACAAGAGCACAGGTATTGACTCAATGCTCCCAAAACCCCACCCCCCCAAAATAATTGATATTGATGCTGGTTCATCTGTTGAAGATATTGGAGGTATGGAAGGGGGATGTCAGGAGAAAACAACTAATTTGCAGGAAGGGGTTACCAAAGGGGGGAATCTGCCTCATGTTCTGCATGAGGGGTTGGATATTGAACATAGTCCTGACCTTAGAACCTATATTGATAACAAAGACAGACAGCAATAAGAGGTTCCACAACAGAGGCAGCAGCAGGATCTGGACAGTAACAACAGGGAACATGCTATTTTGGAAAATCAAGAGAAACAACAAAAGGAAAAAAGGAAAGAAAAAGATAAAAGGGAACCAAGTGATAATACTCAAGGCAACACCCCTAAGAGTAAAAACAAACCAAGCAAACAGAGAAGAGATGCTGCAAAAAGAAGACAAACCAGACTGCAAGACAAAGAAAATGAACAGGAACAAGGGAGGAGGGATGATTCATGTAAAAACTCTGTTATGGTGGATGACAATCAAGGGATGGATATTCTACCTCTACAGGATCAGTACATGACATCTTCATCAGCTGAACCTCCGGATATAAGACAGGAAGTTTGCAAGCTGAATACTGCTCCTCCTTTTGATGAGTATGCAGTTGATAACTCTGAGGATGATCTGGATAAAGATAATCAATCCCTAGAAGAACCTGAAGAGGATGATGAGACTACGGAGGCTCCTTTCAAGGCACTTAGCTCTCATAAGGCCCAGGCCCTAGAAGAGGAGCTTCAACAGGCAACACAAAGTCAGGGGTTATCTCCAAGAGGGTTCAAGCATGACAAACCCCAGTTCAAAAAGCAGGATGTCAATACTGTCACTGCTGGCAGACCTAACACTAGTCTCTTCTCCTCTAAATCCTCTAAATGATTTGTACACTTATATGGAATGTGAGAGGGATCAACACTCAGGAAGTGTTGGAGAGATTAAAAATGCTCAGAAAGCTTCACCATTTATCTGTTATTACCATTTTGGAACCTTTCTCTGATAGTGTTCATGTACAAAACTTCAAAGTTCAATTAAATATGGACAATGCCACTAGTAATTGTAATGGTAAAATTTGGGTTTTTTGGAGCAGCGATATTGACTGTAATATTCTGGATGAAGATGAACAGCAAATCACTTGTGACATGAAACACAATGAGTTACAATACCAATTTACTAATACGTTTGTATATGCAAAATGCAAGGATCACCTCAGGAGACCTCTTTGGGACAAGATGCTTCAGCAGGCCACAGTGAACACCAAACCTTGGTGCACAGTTGGAGATTATAATGTTATAACTGATGTAGATGAAAAACTGGGAGGAGTGCCTTACAACATGAGGAAGAGCATGGATTTTATTGCTATTATTGAAGCATGTGGACTCTTGTACATTGGGTTTAGTGGGCACAAATTCACTTGGTCAAATAAGAGGGGTATCAATCACAGAATCTGGAAGAGGCTTGATAGGGCTTTGGTTAATGATTCATGGTTAGAAATGATGCCTCAAACCACCATTACCCACTTGTCTTCCACTGGGCCAGATCATTGTCCTCTGCTCATGGAAATGGTTTCCACAAATTCTGATCACATCAAGTATTTCAAATTCCTTAAGTGTTGGGTTGATAACCCTCAGTTCATGGAAATTGTGAAAACTTGTTGGGATAAGGATGTAGAAGGTAATGGCATGTGGAAATTTCACCAGAAAATGAAAAGATTGTCAAACACTCTTAGTATTTGGTCAAGGAAGGAATTTGGTGATATTTTTCAAAAAGTAAGGATGTATGAGGAACAAGCACACAAAGCTGAAGAGGAATACATCCTTGACCAAAGTAACTCACATAGGAGTGCCCTTCATGAAATCAATGCTCAATATATTAAATTCCTCAAGTTCGAGGATACTATTTTGAAACAGAAAACCCAGTTCCAATGGTTCAAGGAAGGTGACACCAACTCCAAATATTTCCATTCTATTATAAGGGGAAGGAGAAGGAAACTTTTTGTGCTCAAAATTGTCACTGAAAATGGGGATTCGATCCAAGGTGAAGATAACATTACTCAAGCTGCTTGTGACCATTTCAAAGCTATATTCACAGGTGAGGAAAAGCTTATTAATGAGCACAACTTGGAGTGTATTCCAAGAATGGTTAGTCATGATCAGAATACTCATCTTACCAATGTTCCAGATATGAATGAACTTAAGGAGGTGGTTTTTCCTATGAACTCTAATTCTGCAGCAGGTCCTGATGGCATGAATGGGTACTTCTTTCAGAAGTGCTGGCACATTATCAAGCATGATCTAATGGGGGTGATTCAGGCGTTTTTCAGTGGACAAATTATTCCAAATATTTCTCCCATTCTTGTATTGTGCTGCTCCCCAAAGTGAATAATCCAAACAAACTTACTGAGTTTAGGCCTATAAGTGTAAGTAACTTCACTAGTAAAATAATTTCCAAACTAGTGAGTAACAGACTTAGCCCTATCCTCCCCTCTTTGATTTCTCCCAATCAGTCCGGTTTTGTGAAAGGAAGAAGCATCTCTGAAAACATCATGTTAGCCCAGGAAATCATTCACCAAATCAAGAAACCCAACATTGGAAGTAATGTCATTATTAAACTAGACATGGCAAAAGCTTATGACAGAGTCTCATGGTCATATATTTGCTTAGTTCTAAGGAAAATGGGGTTTGATGAGGTGTTCATTGATATGGTGTGGAGAATCATGGCTAACGATTGGTACTCAATCATTGTGAATGGTAAGAGATATGGTTGTTTCAACTCCACTAGGGGTCTCAAGCAAGGTGATCCTCTTTCTCCGGCCCTATTTATTTTAGGTGCTGAGATGCTTTCAAGATCTCTCAACAGGTTACATAATCACCCGGATTATAATGGTTTCTTCATGGAAATGATGGGACCCCAAGTGAACCATTTGAGTTTTACTGATGACATAATTCTGTTTTCTTCTGGAAGGTAAAAAACCTTAAAGCTCTTAATGGAAACTTTAAAGGATTATGAGATCACTTCGGGATAACTCATTAATGGAGATAAAAGCCACTTTATGCTACACTCTAATGCTTTTAATAGCACTAGAGATAGAATTAAGAGGCTGACAGGGTTCAAACAGAAGCAGGGTCCTATTACTTACCTAGGATGCCCTTTATTTGTTGGCAGGCCTAGAAATGTTTATTTTTCTGATCTTGTTAACAAGGTTGTTGGTAGAATTACAGGTTGGCAAACAAAACAACTTAGCTATGGAGGCAAGGCTACTCTCACTAAACATGTTCTTCAAGCTCTTCCTATTCACCTTCTATCTGCAGTAACACCTCCAGTGACAATACTTAAGCAAATCCAAATGCTTGTAGCTGATTTTTTCTGGGGATGGAAGAGTGATAGGAAGAGGTACCACTGGGCTTCATGGAAAAATCTAAGTTACCCCTATGATGAAGGGGGGGTGGGAATGAGGAACTTACATGATACTTGCAGGGCCTTTCAATTCAAACAGTGGTGGATCTTTAGAACCAAACACACTCTGTGGGGTGATTTCTTAAAAGCTAAATATTGCCAAAGATCCAACCCTGTTAGCAAAAAAGGGGATACAGGTGATTCTTTGACCTGGAAACGTATGCTGATGAATAGACAGCATGTGGAATAACATATTCAATGGAAACTACAAGCTGGGAATTATTCCTTCTGGTGGGACAATTGGCTCGGTAGCGGACCTCTTGCAAACTTCTCCACCACTAGTAATAGATTCAACAACTCCACCATTGCTGAATTTTGGGAGGAAGGGAGTTGGAATTGGAGCAAGCTGTTGGAGGAGGCACCTGACAGTGAACTTTCTAACATACTAGCCTCAGAAATTTCAACTCAATAACATCTTCTAGATCAGCCAGTTTGGAAACTCAACGCTCATGGAGCATTCAGCTGTTCATCAGCCTGGGAGGAAATCAGGGAAAAAAGAACTAAACATCACTTTAACTCTCTTTTATGGCATAAATACATTCCTTTTAAGATTTCCTTTTTACTATGGAGAACCCTTAGGTGTAAACTCCCTACTAACGACAAGCTAACTAGTTTTGGCATTGAGCCATCAAGGGGTGTGTGTTGTGTTGACAGGTCAGGTATGGATTGCATTGAGCATATCTTCAACAAAGGGAACTTCGCAACCAACATATGGACCAGCTTTGCAGCCACTGCAGGGATGCGGCCAGACCAGCGGACCTGCACTCACTGCTCCAGCAGTGGTGGACTGCCACACCTAAACATGCAGCCCACAGACTACTTTTGCAAGCGACCCCAACTTTCATTTGTTGGAACTTATGGAAGAACAGGTGCGCAGCTAAATATGGAGGCAAGACAACCAATATCAGCAGGGTAAAATATGCCATCTACAAGGATAACTACAAAATGCTTTCCACAGCCTTCCCTCAGCTTCAGTGGCCTGCAAAATGGACAGATTTAATTCAAAAATGTGAAAAGTGTGTGCATGACATCAAAGTGAGTTTGGTAGCATGGCTTAAACCTCCCGACCAATGGCTCAAAGTAAACACCGATGGCAGCGCAATCACTAATCCTGGTAGGTTGGGAGCTGGCGGCATTTTGAGGGATAAAAATGGTAAATTGGTGATGGCTTTCACAACACCCATGGGAGAAGGAACAAACAACAAAGCGGAAATAGAGGCAGCAATATTTGGTTTGACTTGGGCACTTGAACTGGGATATAGAAACATAATTTTGGAGCTTGATTCTCAACTAGTAGTATATTGGATTTTAAAGAAAACAGCTCCGCAATGGAGTATCATCACACAGTTGGGAAGATTGCAAGATCTCATCTCTCAGACTCAGCAATTCAAGTGCTTACATATATTCAGAGAAGCAAATTGGGTGGCTGATGCTCTTTCAAAACACAGTCACATGACAACCAGTCCACAGATATACTTCAGCAGCCAGCACATGCCTAAGGAAGCAAAATCATACTATCAGCTGGATTTACTGGAGATGCCTAGCTTTAGAAAAAGGAAGACCAGAAGAATTAAGGAACCACCTTGATCAGCCTTGCAACTTTCAACTATAGCTATTTGAATAGGTTAGTTTAATTCTATTCTACCTTGTAAAGGGAGAGTCTCCCTTGTTTATGCTTCCTAGATACTTTGTAATGAGAGGAGTCCTCTCCTTAGGTGCTTAGTATTTTGGTTTCATCCTTGATGTACGGGGAGGAGTTGACGTCCTCTTTCGGAAAGTCGACTCTGAACCACCTTAGGTTGGAGGTTAGGTTTATGTCCCCCTCCTTTGTATTTTGTTTTGTTTATTAATGTTAAGGCCTGGGGGTGCTGCTCAGCCCCTTACCCACCCAAGGGTAATTTAATAAAAAAAAAAAAAGTCCAAAATACCAAAACCCAAACATTAAACAGTAAACCATAGATTTTAAACCAAAAATCCTAAACCCCAAAACCTAAAACCTAAAAAAACCATAAATCCTAACCCTGACCCTATCCCTAACACGAACTCTAACCCTATCGTATCCATAACCCTAACCTTAAACCCTAAGCCCTAATCACAAAGCCCAAAATACCAAAACCCTAACATTAAAAACTAAACCATAGATATTACAACTCAAATCCTTAACTTCAAACCCTAAAACCTAAAGAACATCCTAAACCCTAACATTAACCCTAACCCCACCATAAACCATAAACCCCAAGCCCAAAATACGAAAACCCAAACATTAAACAGTAAACCATTGATATTAAACCTCAAATCCTAAACCCAAATCCCGAAAACATAAAAAAAAAACCTAGCCCTAACCCTAACCTTAATCCTAACGCTAACCCTAAACAATAAACCCAAAATCCTAAGCGCAAAATACTAAACCCAAACATTACATACTAAACCATAGATGTTAAGCCTCAAATGATAAACCCTGAACTATCAAACCTAAGAAAAAACTACACTATAACCCTAATCTAACCCTAACCCTAATCATAAACCCTAAACCCTAAACCTTAAGTCCAAAAAAAAATCCAAAAAAAAACCCCAAACATTAAATACTAAACCATAGATTTTAAACCTCAAATGTTAAAACCTTAACCATAAAACCTAGAAAAAACCTACACTCTACCTCAAATCCTAACCCTAAACCCTAACTCCAAAAAAAATCAAATAAAAAAAAACCTAAATCCAAAATACGAAAATTCAAACATTAAACACTAAATCATATATTTTAATCCTCAAACAGAAAATCACAAACCCTAAAACCTAAAAAAACTATAAACCATAACTTTAACCTTAACCCTAACCCTAACCCTAAACCATTAACCTGAAACCTAGAGACCAAAATACCAAAACACAAACATTAAACAATAAACCATAGATTTTAAACCAAAATCCTAAACCCAAAACCTAAAACCTAAAAGAAATCCAAAACTCTAACCATAACCCTATCCCTAACACGAACCCTAACCCTAACCCTATCCTTAACCATAACCCTAAACCCTAAACCCTAAACTGTAAACCTAAAGCCCCAAAAAACAAAATCATAACATTATACACTAAACCATTGATATTAAACCTCAAATCCTAAACCCCAAACCCAAAAACCTAAAAAACAACAAAGCCCTAACCCTAACCCTAACCCTAACCCTAACCCTAACCTTAACCCAAACCCTAACCCTAAACCATAAACCCGAAATCCGAAACCCAAAAAACCAAAATCCATACATTAAATAGAAAACCATAGATTCTAAACCTCAAATATTAAACCCTAAACTGTAAAACCTAAAAAAAACTACACCCTAACCCTAATCCTAACCCTAACACTAAACCCTAAACCCTAAACCCGTAGTCCAACCAGGCGCTATCCAATTATTAAAAAAATTGCAAAATAAAATAAAATAAAAAGTCCAAAAAAAAAAACTAAAGTAGTAAGCGCGCATACCTCTGATCATTTGGATGGGGGTTCGAACACCACCAGCAACTATCCAATTATTATTTTTTTTAAAATGTCCAAAAAAAAAAGCCTAAGTCCGAAATACGAAAACCCAAATACTAAACACTAAACCATAGATTTGAAACCTCAAATTCTAAAACACAAACCGTAAAACCTAAAGAATACCTAAACCATGTCCCTAACCCTAACCCAAACCCTAACTCTAACCTTAACCTTAACCCTAACCCCAAACCATTAACCAAAAACCCCAAGCCCAAAATACCAAAACCCACACATTAAGCACTAAACAATTGATATTAAACATCAAATTCTAAACCCTAAACCCAAAAACCTAAAAAAAAAATATCCCTAACCCTAACCCTAACTCTAACCCTAAACCATAAACCCAAAATCCTAATCTCAAAATACCAAAACCAAAACATTAAATTCTAAACCATAGATTTCAAACATCAAATGCTAAATCCTGAACCATAAAACCTTAAAAAAGAACTACACCCTAACCCTAAGCCCTAAACCCTAAGTCCAAAAATAAAATTAAAAAAAAGCCCAAAACAAAAACCTAAGTCTAAAATACGAAAACCCAAACATTAAATACTACACCATTGATTTTAAATCTCAAATCCTAAAGCACAAACCCTAAAACTTATTAAAACAACTAAACCCTAACCCTAACCCTAACCTTAACCCTAAACCCTAAACCTAACCCTAAACCTAACATTAGCCCTAACCCCACCATAAACCATAACCCCAAGCCCAAAATACCAAAACACAAACATTAAACAGTAAACCATTGATATTAAACCTCAAATCCTAAACCCTAATCTCAAAAACCTAAAAAAAAAACTAACCCTAACCCTAACCCTAACATTAACCCTAACCGAACCATAAATCATCAACCCCAATCCCAAAATATGAAAACCTAAACATTAAACAGTAAACCATTGATATTAAACCTCAAATCCTAAACCCAAATCCCAAAAAGATAAGAAAAAAACTAACCCTAACCCTAACCTTAATCCTAAAGCTAACCCTAAACAATAAACTCAAAATCCTAAGCCCAAAATACTAAACCCAAACATTACATACTAAACTATAGATGTTAAACCTTAAATGGTAAACCCTGAACCATAAAACCTTAGAAAAAAAACTATACCCTAACCATAATCTTACCCTGACCCTTATCCAAAACCCTAAACCCTAAGTCCAAAAAAATTCCAATAAAAACCCCAAACATTAAATACTAAACCATAGATTTTAAACCTCAAATGTTAAACCCTGAACCATAAAACCTAAAAAGGACCTATACTCTACCTCAAATCCTAATCCTAAACACTAAACCTTAAGTCCAAAAAAATCAAATAAAAAAAAAAATCCAAAATATGAAAACCCAAACATTAAACACTAAATGATATATTTTAATCCTCAAATCCTAAATCACAAACCCAAAAACCTAAAAAATTCATAAACCATAACTTTAACCTTAACCCTAAACCATTAACCTGAAACCCAAAGACCAAAATACCAAAACACAAACATTAAACACTAAACCATAGATTTTAAACCAAAATCCTAAACCCAAAACCTAAAACATAAAAATAATCCAAAACCCTAACCCTAAACCTATCCCTAACATGAACCCTAACCCTAACCCTATACTTAACCCTAACCCTAAACCCTAAACCCTAAACTCTAAACCTAACATTAGAAACTAAACCATTGATGGTAAACCTCAAATCCTAAACCCCAAACCCGAAAACCTAAAAAAAAAAACAAAGCCCTAACCCTAACCCTAACCTTAACCCAAACCCTAACCCGAAACCATAAACCCGAAACCCTAAGCCCAAAATACCTAAACCCAAACATTAAATACTAAACCATAAATTCTAAACCTCAAATACTAAACCCTAAACCGTAAAACCTAAAAAAAACTACACCCTAACCCTAATCCTAACCCTAACCCTAAACCCTAAACCCTAAGCCCGTAGTCCAACCAACCACTATCCAATTATTAAAAAAACTGCAAAATAAAATAAAATAAAAGTCCAAAAAAAACACTAAATTGGTAAGCGCGCACACCTCTGATCATTTGGATGGGGGTTCGAACCCCACCAGCAACTATCCAATTATTTTTAAAAAAACAATGTCCAAAAAAAAAACCTAAGTCCAAAATACGAAAACCCAAACATTAAACACTAAACCATAGATTTGAAACCTCAAATCCTAAAACACAAACCCTAAAACCTAGAAAATACCTAAACCATGTCCCTAACCCTAACCCAAACCATAACTCTAACCTTAACCTAACCCTAACCCTTAACAATTAACCTGAAACCCCAAGCCCAAAATACAAAACCCACATATTAAGCACTAAACAATTGATATTAAACCTCAAATTCTAAACCCTAAACCAAAAAACCTAAAAAAAAAACAAAACCCTAACCCTAACCTTAACCCTAACCCTAACCATAAACCATAAACTCAAAACCCTAATCTCAAAATACCAAAAACAAAACATTAAATACTAAACCATAGATTTTAAACATCAAATGCTAAATCCTGAACCATAAAACCTTAAAAAAAAACTACACCCTAACCCTAAACCCTAAACCCTAAGTCCAAAAATAAAATTAAAAAAAAGTTACGAAAACCCAAACATTAAATACTAAATCATGGATTTTAAATCTCAAATCATAAAGCACAAACCCTAAAACCTATAAAAAAAACTAAACCCTAACCCTAACCCTAAACTTAACCCTAAACCCTAACCCTAACCCTAACCCTAAAAGTAGCCCTAACCCCACCATAAACCATAAACCCCAAGCCCAAAATACCAAAACACAAACATTAAACAGTAAACCATTGATATTAAACCTCAAATCCTAAACCCTAATCTCTAAAACCTAAAAAAACTATAAACCATAACTTTAACCTTAACCCTAACCCTAACCCTAAACCATTAACCTGAAACCCAAAGACCAAAATACCAAAACACAAACATTAAACACTAAACCATAGATTCTAAACCAAAATACTAAACACAAAACCTAAAACCTAAAAGAAATCAAAAACTCTAACCCTAACCCTATCCCTAACACGAACCCTAACCCTAACCCTAAACCTAAACCCTAAACTATAAACCTAAAGCCCAAAAAACCAAAATCATAGCATTAGACACTTAAACATTGATATAAAACCTCAAATCCTAAACCCTAAATACAAAAACCTAAAAAAAAACAAATCCCTAACCCTAACCTTAACCCAAACCCTAACCCTAAACCATAAACCCAAAACTCTAAGCCCAAAATACCAAAACCCAAACATTCAATACTAAAGCATTGATTCTAAACCTCAAATACTAAACCCTAAAACGTAAAACCTAAAAAAAATTACACCCTAACCCTAATCTTAACCCTAACCCTAAACCCATAGTCCAACCAGCCGCTATCCAATTATTAAAAAAAACAGCAAAATAAAATAAAATAAAAAGTCCAAAAAAAAACACAAAAGTGGTAAGCGTTCACACCTCTGATCATTTGGATGGGGGTTCGAACCCCACCAACAACTATCCAATTATTATTATTTTTTAAAATGTCCACAAAAAAACCATAAGTCCAAAATACGAAAACCCAAACATTAAACACTAAACCATATATTTGAAACCTTAAATCCTAAAACACAAACCCTAAAACCTAAAAAATACCTAAACCATGTCCCTAACCCTAACCCTAACCCTAACTCTAACTTTAACGCTAACCCTAACCCTAAACCATTAACCTGAAACCCAGAGCCCAAAATACCAAAACCCACACATTAAGCACTAAACAATCTATATTAAACCTCAAATTGTAAACTCTAAACACAAAACCTAAAAAAAAAAAAACTAACCCTAACCCTAACCCTAAGTCTAACCTTAACGCTAACCCTAACCCTAAATCATTAACCTGAAACCCAGAGCCCAAAATACCAAATCCCACACATTAAGCACTAAACAATCTTTATTAAACCTCAAATTCTAAACCCTAAACCAAAAAACCTAAAAAAAAAAAATAACCTTAACCCTAACACTAATCCTAAACCATAAACCCAAAACTCTAATCTAAAAATATCAAAACCAAAACATTAAATACTAAACCGTAGATTTTAAACATCAAAAGCTAAATCCTGAACCATAAAACCTTAAAAAAACTACACCCTAACACTAAACCCTAAATCCTAAGCCAAAACTAAAATTTAAAAAAAGTCCAAAAAAAAACCTAAGTCAAAAATATGAAAACCCAAACATTAAATACTAAACTATAGCTTTTAAATCTCAAATCCTAAATCACAAACCCTAAAACCTATTAAAAAACTAAACCCTAACCCTAACCTTAACCCTAAACCCTAACCCTAACATTAGCTCTAATCTTACCATAAACCATAAACCCCAAGCCCAAAATACCAAAACCCAAACATTAAACAGTAAACCATTGATATTAAACCTCAAATCCTAAACCCTAATCTCAAAAACCTAAAAAAAACCTAACCCTAACTCTAACCCTAACATTAACCCTAACCCCACCATAAATCATAAACCCTAAGCCCAAAATACGAAAAGCTAAACATTTAATAGTAAACTATTGATATTAAACCTCAAATCCTAAACCCAAATCCCAAAAACATAAAAAAAAACTAACCCTAACCCTTACATTAATCCTAACGCTAACCCTAAACAATAAACCAAACATCCTAAGCCCAAAATACTAAACCCAAACATTACATACTAAACCATAGATGTTAAACCTCAAATGCTAAACCCTGAACCATAAAACCTAAAAAAAAAACTACACTCTAACCCTAATCATAAACCCTAAACCCTAAGTCCAAAAAGATTCCAAAAAAAAACCCAAACATTAAATACTAAACCATAGATTTTAAACCTCAAATGTTAAACCCTGAACCATAAAACCTAAAAAAAAACTACACTCTACCTCAAATCCTAACCCTAAACCCTAACTCCAAAAAAAATCAAATAAAAAAAACCCTAAATTTAAAATACGAAAAGCCAAACATTAAACACTAAATCATATATTTAATCCTCAAATACTAAATCACAAACCCTAAAACCTAAAAAAACTATAAACCATAACTTTAACCTTAACCCTAACACTAACCCTAAACCATTAACCTGAAATCCAGAGACCAAAATACCAAAACATAAACATTAAACACTAAACCATAGATTCTAAACCAAAATACTAAACACAAAACCTAAAACCTAAAAGAAATTCAAAACTCTAACCCTAACCCTATCCCTAACCCTAACCCTAACCCTAACCCTAACCCTATCCTTAACCCTAACCCTAAATCCTAAACCCTAAACGATAAATCTAAAGCCCAAAAAACCAAAATCATAACATTAGACACTAAAACCATTGATATTAAACCTTAAATCCAAAAACCTAAAAAAAACAAAGACCTAACCCTAACCCTAACCCTAACCTTAAGCCAAACCCTAACCCTGAACCATAAACCCAAAACCCTAAGCCCAAAATACCAAAACCCAAACATTATATACTAAAGCATTAATTCTAAACCTCAAATACTAAACCCTAAAACGTAAAACCTAAAAAAGCCTACACCCTAACCCTAATCCTAACCCTAACCCTAAACCCTAAACCCTAAACCCATAGTCCGACCAGCCGCTATCCAATTATTAAAAAAACTGCAAAATAATATAAAATAAAAAGTCCAAAAAAAACACAAAAGTGGTAAGCGTGCACACCTGTGATCATTTGGATGGAGGTTCGAACCCCAACAACAACTATCCAATTATTATTATTTTTTAAAAATGTCCAAAAAAAAAAAACTAAGTCCAAAATACGAAAACCCAAACATTAAACACTAAACCATAGATTTGAAACCTCAAATCCTAAAACACAAACCCTAATACCTAAAAAATACCTAAACCATGTCCCTAACCCTAACTCTAACTTTAACGCTAACCCTAACCCTAAACCATTAACCTGAAACCCAGAGCCCAAAATACCAAAACCCACACATTAAGCACTAAACAATATATATTAAACCTCAAATTCTAAACCCTAAACCAAAAAAACTAAAAAAAAAACCTAACCCTAACCCTAACCCTAACTCTAACCTTAACGCTAACCCTAAACCTAAACCATTAACCTGAAACCCAGAGCCCAAAATACCAAATCCCACACATTAAGCACTAAACAATCTATATTAAACATCAAATTCTAAAGCCTAAACCAAAAAAACTTAAAAAAAAAAACAAAACCCTAAACCTAACCTTAACCCTAACCCTAATCCTAAACCATAAACCAAAACCCCTAATCTATAAATATGAAAACCAAAACATTAAATACTAAACCATAGATTTTAAACATCAAAATCTAAATCCTTAACCATAAAACCTTAAAAAAACTACACCCTAACACTAAACCCTAAATCCTAAGTCCAAAAATAAAATTTAAAAAAAGTCCAAAAAAAACCTAAGTCAAAAATACAAAAACCCAAACATTAAATACTAAACTATAGATTTTAAATCTCAAATCCTAAACTAAAAACCCGAAAACCTATTAAAAAACTAAACCCTACCCTAACCCTAACCTTAATCCTAAACCCTAACCCTAACCCTAACCCTAACATTAGCTCTAACCCTACCATAAACCATAAACCCCAAGCCCAAAATACAAAAACCCAAACATTAAACAGTAAACCATTGATATTAAACCTCAAATCCTAAACCCTAATCTCAAAAACCTAAAAAAAAAACTAACCATAACTCTAACCCTAACATTAACCCTAACCTCACAATAAATCATAAACCCCAAGCCCAAAATACGAAAACCCAAACATTAAACAGTAAACTATTGATATTAAACCTCAAATCCTAAACCCAAATCCCAAAAACATAAAAAAAAAACTAACCCTAACTCTTACCTTAATCCTAATGCTAACCCTAAACAATAAACCCAAAATCCTAAGCGCAAAATACTAAACCGAAACATTACATACTAAACCATAGATGTTAAGCCTCAAATGCTAAACCCTGAACCATAAAACCTAAAAAAAAAAACTACACTCTAACCCTAATCTAACCCTAACCCTAATCATAAACCCTAAACCCTAAACACTAAGTCCAAAAAAAATCCAAAAAAAACCCCAAACATTAAATACTAAACCATAGATTTTAAACCTCAAATGTTAAACCCTGAACCATAAAACCTAAAAAAAAACTACACTCTACCTCAAATCCTAACACTAAACACTAAACCCTAACTCCAAAAAAATCAAATAAAAAAAATCCTAAATTTAAAATACGAAAACCCTAACATTAAACACTAAATCATATATTTAATCCTCAAATACTAAATCACAAACCCTAAAACCTAAAAAAACTATAAACCATAACTTTAACCTTAACCCTAACCCTAACCCTAAACCATTAACCTTGAAACCCAGAGACCAAAATACCAAAACACAAACATTAAACACTAAACCACAGATTCTAAACCAAAATACTAAACACAAAACCTAAAATCTAAAAGAAATCCAAAACTCTAACCCTAACCCTATCCCTAACACGAACCCTAGCCTTAACCCTATCCTTAACCCTAACCCTAAACCCTAAACTATAAACTATAAACTTAAAGCCCAAAAAACCAAAATCATAACATTATACACTAAACCATTGATATTAAACCTCAAATCCTAAACCCTAAATCCAAAAACCTAAAAAAACAAAGCCCTAACCCTAACCTTAACCCAAAACCTAACCCTAAACCATAAACCCAAAACCTAAGCCCAAAATACCAAAACCCAAACATTAAATACTAAAGCATTGATTCTAAACCTCAAATACTAAAGCCTAAAACGTAAAACCTAAAAAAACCTACACCCTAACCCTCATCCTAACTCTAACCCTAAAACCTAAACCCTAAACCCGTAGTCCAACCAGCCGCTATCCAATTATTAAAAAAACTGCAAAATAAAATAAAATAAAAAGTCCATAAAAAAACACTAAAGTTGTAAGTGCGCACACCTCTGATCATTTGGATGGGGCTTCGAACCCCACCAGCAACTATATAACTATTTTTTTAAACAAAAAATGTCCACAAAAAAACCGTAAGTCCAAAATACGAAAACCCAAACATTAAACAGTAAACCATAGATTTGAAACCTCAAATCCTAAAACACAAACCCTAAAACCTAAAAAAATACCTAAACTATGTCCCTAACCCTAACCCTAATCCTAACTCTAACCTTAATGCTAACCCTAATCCTAAACCATTAAACTGAAACCCAGAGCCCAAAATACCAAAACCCACACATTAAGCACTAAACAATCTATATTAAACCTCAAATTCTAAACCCTAAACCAAAAAACCTAAAAAAAAAAAAAAAAACTAACCCTAACCCTAACCCTAACTCTAACCTTTACGCTAACCCTAACCCTAAACCATTAACCTGAAACCCAGAGCCCAAAATACCAAAACCCACACATTAAGCACTAAAAAATCTATATTAAACCTCAAATTCTAAACCCTAAAACCAATAAACCTAAAAAAAAAAAAAAACTAACCTTAACCCTAACCCTAATCCTAAACCATAAACCCAAAACCCTAATCTAAAAATATATATATGCCCTAACCCATACGCCTCTTTCTCTCTATAAATTTTCTCTCTCCTAACAGACGCTCTCTCTCTCACTCACAACGGCTACAGGGAAGTCAAGCACGCGCACCGCCGCAACGACGCGTGCGTCGTCGGTGGAAGTCGAATGGCCGCCAGACCAAAACCAAAAGGAGCGCCATGGAGATGGCAACAAAACCTAGCATAACACGCCCCAAAATCAATCTTACAGCTCCTCGAAATCACAGGACAGTGAGGCGATGAACACTGCAATTTCGGAGAGGGAGTTTGATAGAAAAAAAAGAAAATATTTCCCCAGGAATTTCTGGGTGGAATCGAGAAGAAAAGATAAGAGAAATGAATACTCAGCATCACGATCTACCACATAGTAAAAAATCAGTGACTTCCATCGTCCCAATCTGTCAGAATCGAGAGGTGACTTTTGAAGGAATCGCGACTGGGTCGCCTGAGTTGCTACTCAAATTCGATCTATTTCTAGTCAAATGCGTAAAGATTTGACCACTGGGGGTTGTTCCCCCAACGATGAGGTCCATCTCACTCAAATTTCAAGTGGAATGGATGGAAAAATCGTCGGTGGGGAGAACTTTGGTCAAGAGGGAGCTCGACACGCCAGAACTCAAGGAACCTTGTCGATGGGGAATGATTCTCAGGGCATGAATATCCAGCTAACAGATACGTCGAATCATATTAACGGAGGAATCAACATTAACAACAACCCAGCTCCTTTCACTGATCCTAAGTCCAATATACATCAAGAAAGACAAGGAAGTGATGGGGAAACCTCAGGTTCTGTTTGAAGTGCTGAACAAGACACCAACGTTGAGGTTTCTCAGCCAACTGAAACAACAACAATGAGGCAAATCAACAAAACACAACAAGGAGAGAAGTCGATTACGCAATAGGGCAATAGCACAAACAGCAGAACACACACTGCAACCTCACCAAATGAAACATTCTCAACAGAGTTGTTTTTTGGCATGGCAGGCAATTCAGAATATCTAACTTCGACATTCCATGCAGGTAATCCACATAACATACTTCACCATGAAGACAAGGGTGAGGAACATGGTAATGTATAGTTGCAAAGACAAGAACATTCAAGTCAAAGACAACAAGCAGGTCTCAGAGCAGGTTCAAAGGAGTGATGGAAAGCACAATGATCAACCTCAAGATATCTACAACCAAAGAGGAGTTAACTCATCGAATCAAACCAGTCAAGCAAATATGGAATATCATAGCAGCTTCCCCAAAATACCCAATAATTTCTCAAGGTATGATCCTAAGTCTCAATCTGATAGAGCTAATAAGCAGGCTAATAATACTATCCTTGCAACTGCTAGAAATCATCAGTAGGTTCAGAATTCTAACAGTAATGGGAAAAATGAAAAAAACTCTGAACCTGCACCATATACTGTGTTGCAATCCTTTGTTGCAAGGTTGAGATATAACCAGTCCAAGAATGAAGTTCCTATTGTGTTAAATGACCCTATACATATGACTAGACAGGGATTTCCTGCTGTTCTTCTTGATGAGAATGACTATTATGTGAAATTGGCAGAGGTTTGTAAGTATACTCTGGTGGGCAAGTTTACTAATACTATGCCCAAAATGGAATTGATTAGAAAAAGCTTCACCCTCCAAACTCAACTCACAGGAAGTGTTAAGATCACACATTTCAATTCTAGACATGTGTATATAGATCTTGACAATGAGTTTGACTATCAAACTATTTGGACAAAACTTAGAATGAATATTAAAGGGTAAGTAATGAGAATACAGACTTGGACCCTTGATTTTACTCCTTAAGAAGAAACTCCTATTGTTCCCATTTGGGTGGCTGTCCCTGGCCTCCCTTGGCATTGCTACAATAAAGTGCTATTGACTACCATTTTGGGGTCAATTAGCAAGGTATTATTTCTAGACTCTCCATCCTCCCAAAGAACTAGAGGCAGCACTTTAAGGGTAAAAGTTCAGGTGGACCTCACCAAAACTAGACCTTCCTATGTTTGGTTGGGATTTAAGAATTCAGACCCCAATAAAGGGAGATGGCTAAAGGTGGAATATGAGAGTATTCCAAATTATTGCATGCATTGCAAATACCAAGGACATATGAAAGAGGATTGTACAATCAAGAGAAGGGATGATGAACTCGAAAAAAGGAAGGAGCAGGAAGCTGAACAGGGAAGTCACAGAAAAGTCCATAATCCTGAGGGTATAGCAAAATCATCAAATCAACAAAATAAGGGAGAAACTGAAAAGGAGGAAGACCAAAATCAATCAAGAAAGCAGAGTATAGACCAACAACAAAGGAAAAATACCATCAATAAAAAGGAACAAGGTCAGCAAGCAGAGTTACAGGAAGAGCAGTGGCAAACACAAAAAAAGAGGCAGCAAAAAAATCAGGAACAAACCACCTCCAAAGCTGTTTGGAGACCTATCCCATCTCAAATGCAAAGAAGCAATGACAGCCAACAACAAGAACAGGAGGCAGCAGGTATAAATATCTATCAAACCTCAAATATTTTTTCTAATCTTGAATTGCAGGAACAGCAGAAGACAACACAAATAGGGGATGAAGGTAACAGGAAAGCAGCAGATCAATGAGACCAATCAAAAAAAGGGACTGCTAAGGGCCTAACAGTAAAAAATAACCCTATCACACACATGGATCAAAGACAGCAAATGGTTACTGCCACCAAGCAAAAGAACACAGGTATTGACTCAATGCTCCCAAATCCCAATTCCCCCAATATTATTAATGTTGATGTTAGTCTTTCTGAAGATGTTTTTGGAGGTATGGATGGGGGGTGTCAGGAGATAGCCACTAACTTGCAGGAAGGGGCTACCAAATGGGGGAATTTGCCTCATGTTCTGCATGAGGGGTTGGATATTGACCCTAGTTCAGACCTTAGAGCCAATGAAAATATTAGAAACAGGCAACAGCAAGGGGAACAACAACAGAGTCAATAGCAAAATCAGAACAGAGATAACAGAGACCAGATCCTTGGGAAAAACAAGGAGGAACAAGAAAAAAGGAAACATCAAGGGAAACAAGTTGATACTAGTACTCCGGACAGCACCCCTAAAAGTGAAAATAAGCCTAGCAAACAAAAAAGGGATGCTCCAAAAAGGAGGCAAAACAGACAGCAAGACAAGGACTGTGATCAGGAACAGGAAAAAAGGGAGGAATCATGTAACAAATTAGTCATGGTTAATAATAACCATGGGTTGGAGATTCCCCCTCTTCCTTCTACAACAGAACCACCTGATAAGATACAACAAATGTGTAAGTTTAATATTGTGCCTATTTTGGATGAATATGCTGTGGAAAATTCAGAAGATGAACTTGATAGGGATAATCACTCTCTAGAAGATCCTGATGATGATGATGAGACTAGTGAGGCCCTTATTAAAGCCTTTAGTCCTTAGAATGGTCAAACCCTAGAGGAACAAATCCAACAAGTAACACAAAGTTAGTGTCTATCTCCAAGAGGTTTCAAACATGACAAATTTCAGTTCAAGAACCAAGATGTTAAAACTGTCACTGCTGGCAGACCTAATACTAGGCTCTTTTCCTCTAGATCTTCCCAATGATTAGTACAATCATATGGAATGTAAGAGGGATCAACACTCAGGGAGTGTTGGAGAGACTCAAGATTCTCAGAAAGCTTCATCACATATCTGTTATCACTATCTTGGAACCTTTCTCTGATAGTGTTCATGTTCAAAACTTTAAGGATCAATTAAACATGGAAAATGCTACAAGTAATTGTAATGGTAAAATTTGGGTTTTTTGGAGCAGTGATATTGATTGTAATATTCTTGATGAAGATGAACAACAAATCACTTGGGACATGAAACACAATGAATTACAATACCATTTTACTAGTACTTTTGTCTATGCAAAATGTAAGGATCAACTCAGAAGACCTCTTTGGGATAAAATGCTACAGCAAGCAACAATGAATGACAATCCTTGGTGTGCTGTAGGTGATTTCAATGTTATAACTTCTGTGGAGGAAAAACTTGGCCGGGTGCCTTATAATATGAGGAAAAGCATGGACTTCATTGCTGTTATTGAAGCTTGTGGGCTCTTGGACATTGGTTTTAGTGGGCATAAATTCACTTGGTCCAATAAGAGGGGTATTAATCATAGAATTTGGAAAAGGCTTGACAAGGCTATGGTAAATGACTCTTGGTTGGAAAAGATGCCTCAAACCACAATAACTCATTTGGCAAGTAGAGGATCAGATCATTGTCCTCTTCTCATGGAAATGGTTTCCAAGGAAGCTGATCACATCAAGTACTTCAGATTCCTCAATTGTTGGGTTGATAACTATCAATTCTTGGAAACTGTAAAAACTTGTTGGGACAAGGAAGTGACAGGTAATGATATATGGAGATTTCACCCAAAGATGAAGAGGCTTGCAAATTCTCTTAGTGCTTGGTAAAAAACAGAATTTGGTGATATTTTCCAAAAAGTTAAGATGTAAGAAGAACAAGTTCACAAAGCAGAAGAAAAGTACATCTTAGACCAAAGTGAATCTAAAAGGAGTGCTCTTCATGAAATTAATGCCCAATATATCAAGTTCCTCAAGTTGGAGGACACTATTCTGAAACAGAAAACCCAACTTCAATGGTCCAAGGAAGGTGACACCAACTCCAAATATTTCCACTCTGTCATAAGGGAAAGGAGAAGGAAGTTATTTGTTCACAAAATTGTCAATGAAAATGGAGTTTGTCTACAAGGTGAGGATAACATTGCACAGGCTGCTTGTGAGCACTTGAAAGATATCTTCAGTGGTGAGGATAAGCTTATCAATGAGCACAGTTTAGAATGCATTCCAAGAATGGTCAATCAGGAACAAAACAATCAGCTTACTAGTACCCCCAGTATGGATGAGCTAAAGGAGGTGGTATTCTCTATGAATCCTAACTCTGCAGCTGGCCCTGATGGTATGAATGGGTACTTCTTTCAGAAATGTTGGCACATCATTAAAAATGATTTAATGGGAGTTGTTCAAGCCTTTTTCAGTGGCCAAATGATTCCTAAATACTTCTCCCATTCTTGTATTGTGCTGCTCCCTAAAGTGAACAATCCAAACAAGCTTACAGAGTTTAGGCCTATTAGTCTGAGTAACTTCACTAGTAAAATTATATCTAAACTAGTGAGTAACAGACTTAGCCCTATCCTCCCTTCCCTTATTTCTCCTAATCAATTTGGTTTCGTGAAAGTGAAAAGTATTTTTGAAAATATCATTTTAGCCTAGGAAATCATTCACCACATCAAAAAACCCAACATTGGAAGCAATGTCATCATTAAGTTAGACATGACAAAAGCTTATGACAGGGTCTCATGGTCATATATTTGCTTGGTTCTAAGGAAGATGGGGTTTGATGAGGTTTTTATTGATATGGTGTGGAGAATCATGGCCAACAATTGGTACTCAATCATTGTCAATGGTAAGAGGTATGGCTTCTTTCATTCCACTAGAGGTCTCAAGCAAGGTGATCCTCTCTCCCCTTCCCTATTTATTTTAGGTGCGAGGTATTATCAAGATCACTCAACAGGTTACACAATCACCCTGATTATCATGTTTTTTTCATGGAAATGTGGGGCCCCCAAGTGAATCATTTGAGTTTTGCTGATGATATAATTCTGTTCACCTCTGGAAGATGCAAAACCATAAAACTCTTAATGAACACCTTAAAGGATTATGAGGATACTTCTGGGCAACTCATCAATGGAGACAAAAGCCACTTTATGCTACACTCTAATGCTTTCAATAGCACTAGAGATAGAATTAAAAGGCTGACAGGTTTCAAACAAAAGCAGGGTCCTATTACTTATCTAGGCTTTCCTTTATTTGTTGGCAGACCTAAGAATACTTATTTTTCTGATCTTGTTAACAAGGCTGTTTGCAGAATTACAGGTTGGCAAACCAAACAACTAAGCTATGGAGGCAAGGCTGTACTCACCAAACATGTTCTCCAAGCCTTACCTATTCATCTCCTATCTGCAGTAACCCCTCCAGTTACAATACTTCGGCAAATCCAAATGCTTATAGCTATCTTTTTCTGGGGATGGAAGAGTGATACGAAAAGGTACCACTAGGCTTCATGGAAGAACCTAAGCTACCCCTATGATGAAGGGGGGTGGGAATGAGGAACTTACAAGATAATTGCAAGGATTTCCAATTTAAACAGTGGTGGAGTTTTAGAACTAAGAAGACTCTGTGGGGAGAATTCTTAAGAGCAAAATACAGCCAAAGATCCAATCCTGTATGCAAAAAAGGGGAACAGGAGATTCATTGACTTGGAAACACATGTTGATGAATAGACAGCAAGTTGAGCAATATATTCACTGGAAGCTCCAAGCTGGGAACTGTTCTTTTTGGTGGGACAACTGGCTTGGCAATGGACCTCTTGCACACTTCACCACCAACAGCAACAGGTTCAATTACTCCACAGTTGCTGATTTTTGGGAAGAAGGAAGGTGGAATTGGAGCAGGCTCATGGAGGAGGCACCTGCTAGTCAACTCCACAATATACTGGCTGTTGAAATTACTCCTCATACGCACCTACCAGACCAACCTATTAGGAGACTCAACACTCATGGAGGATTCAGCTGCTCATCAGCGTGGGAGGAGATTAGGGGAAAAAAAGCTAAAAATCACTTCAACTCTCTTTTATGGCATAACAACATTCCTTTTAAAACTTCTTTTCTTTTATGGAGAACCCTTAGGGGTAAACTTCCTACTAATGAAAAGCTAACCAACTTTGGCATTGAGCCATCACATTGTGTATGCTGTTTTGACAGGTCAGGTATGGATTGCATAGAGCATATCTTCAACAAAGGTAATTTTGCAGCCAAGGTATGGACCAGCTTTGTAGGTAGTGCAGGGCTGTAACCAGACCACTCTTCCCTGCAGGCACTGATCCAGCAATGGTGGACTGCCAAACCAAAAAATGCAGCCCACAAAATACTTCTGCAAGCCACTCCAATTTTCATCTGCTGGAACTTATGGAAGAACAGGTGTGCAGCCAAATATGGAGGCAAAACAACCAACATCAGCAGAGTCAAGTATGCTATCTACAAGGACAACTACAAGATGCTTACCACTGCCTATCCTCAGATTCATTGGCCTGCAAAGTGGACAGATTTAATTCAAAAGAGTGAAGGGTGTGTGCATGACATCAAGGTGAGTATGGTGACATGGCTTAAACACCCAGACCAGTGGCTCAAAGTGAACATTGATGGCAGTGCACTCACTAACCCTGACAGGCTGGGGGCTGGGGGCATTTTGAGAAACAAACATGGCAAACTGGTGATGGCCTTCACAACACCACTTGGAGAAGGAGCAAACAACAAAGCTGAAATAGAGACAGCAATCTTTGGCTTAACTTGGGCACTTGAGTTGGGATACAGGAACATAATATTGGAACTTGACTCTCAACTAGTAGTGCATTGGATCTTAAAGAAGGCAATCCCTCAATGGAGCATCATCACACAGTTGGGGAGGCTGCAAAATCTCATCTCTGAAACCCAGAACTTCAAGTGCTTACATGTTTTCAGAGAAGCAAATTGGGTGGCTGATGCTCTTTCAGAACACAGCCGCAAGACAGCCACCCCACAAGTATACTTCAGCAGCCAACAAATGCGTAAGGAAGCAATGTCATAATACAATCAGGACCTTCTGGAGATGCCTAGCTTTAGGAGGAAGAAGACCAAAAAGATTAAGGAACCTCCTTGATCACCTTTGCACCTTTTCAACTTAGCTATAATTTAAAATTATAGCTATTTTGAATAGGCTAGCTTAGATTTTTATTTTTGTTTTTGTAAAGGGAGAGTCTCCCTAGTTTATGCTTCCTAGATACTTTGTAATGAGAGGAGTCCTCTCCTTAGGTTCTTAGTATTTTGGTTTCATCTTTTGTGTAAGGGGAGGAGTTGACTTCCTTTTGGAAAGTTGACTCTAAACCATCTTAGGTTCGGAGGATAGGTTTATGTTCCCCTCCTTGTATTTTGTTTTTGTTATTAATGTTAAGGCCTGGGGGTGTTGCTCAGCCCCTACCCCTCCAAGGGTAATTAAAATAAATAAATCAAAAAAAATTAAAAATATCAAAACCAAAACATTAAATACTAAACTATAGATTTTAATCATCACAAGCTAAATCCTGAACCATAAAACCTTAAAAAAACTACACCCTAACACTAAACCCTAAATCCTAAGTCCAATAATAAAATTTAAAAAAAGTCCAAAAAAAACCTAAGTCAAAAATACGAAAACCCAAACATTAAATACTAAACTATAGATTTTAAATCTCAAATCCTAAATCACAAACCCTAAAACCTATTAAAAAACTAAACCCTAACCTTAACCCTAAACCCTAACCCTAAACCTAACCCTAACATTACCTCTAATCTTACCATAAACCATAAACCCCAAGCCCAAAATACCAAAACCCAAACATTAAACAGTAAACCATTGATATTAAACCTCAAATCCTAAACCCTAATCTCAAAAACCTAAAAAACAAACTAACCCTAACTCTAACCCTAACATTAACCGTAACCCACCATAAAAAATAAATCCCAAGCCCAAAATATGAAAACCCAAACATTAAACAGTAAACCATTGATATTAAACCTCAAATTCTAAGCCCAAATCCCAAAAACATAAAAAAAAAACTAAACCTAAACCTAACCTTAATCCTAACGCTAACCCTAAACAATAAACCCAAAATCCTAAGCCAAAAATACTAAACCCAAACATTACATACTAAACCATAAATGTTAAACCTCAAATGCTAAACCCTAAACCATAAAACCAAAAAAAAAAAACTACACCCGAACCCTAATCTAATCCTAACCCTTATCCTAAACCCTAAACACTAAACACTAAGTGCAAAAAAATTCCAAAAAAAAACCCCAAACATTAAATACTAAACCATAGATTTTAAACTTCAAATGTTAAACCCAGAACCATAAAACCTAAAAAAAAAACTACACTCTACCTTAAATCCTAACCCTAAACCCTAAACCCTAAGTCCAAAAAAAATCAAATAAAAAACCCCTAAATCCAAAATACGAAAATCCAAACATTAAACACTAAATCATATATTTTAATCCTCAAATCCTAAATCACAAACCCTAAAACCTAAAAAAACCATAAATCATAACTTTAACTTTAACCCTAACCCTAACCCTAAACCATTAACCTGAAACCCAAAGACCAAAATACCAAATCACAAACACTAAACACTAAACCATAGATTTTAAACCAAAATCCTAAACCCAAAACCTAAAACCTAAAACCTAAGAAAAATTAAAAACCCTAACCCTAACCCTATCCCTAACACAAACCTAACCCTAACCCTATCCTTAACCATAACCCTAAACCCTAAACCCTAAACTGTAAACCTAAAGCCCCCAAAACCAAAATCATAACATTAGACACTAAACCAATGATATTAAACCTCAAATCCTAAACCCCAAACCCAAAAACCTAAAATAAACCAAAGCCCTAACCCTAACCCTAACCCTAACCTTAACCCAAACCCTAACCCTAAACCATAAACCCAAACCTTAAGTCCAAAATACGGAAACCCAAACATTAAATACTAAACCATAGATTCTAAACCTCAAATTCTAAACCCTAAACCGTAAAACCTAAAAAACCTACACCCTAACCCTAATCTTAACCATTATCGTAAACCCTAAACCCTAAACTCGTAGTCCAACCAGCCGCTATCAAATTACAAAAAAAACACAAAATAAAATAAAATAAAAAGTCCAAAAAAAAAATAATAAAGTGGTAAGTGCGCACACCTCTGATCATTTGAATGGGGCTTCGAACCCCACTAGCAACTATCCAACTATTTTTTTTTAAAAAAAATGTCCACAAAAAAACCCTAAGTCCAAAAAAACGAAAACCCAAAAATTAAACACTAAACCATAGATTTGAAACCTCAAATCCTAAAACACAAACCCTAAAACCTAAAAAATTCCTAAACCATGTCCTTAACCCTAACCCAAACCTAACTCTAACCTTAACCCTAACCCTAACCCTAAACCATTAACCTGAAACCCCAAGCCCAAAATAACAAAACCCACACATTAAGCACTAAACAATTGATATTAAACCTCAAATTCTAAACCCTAAACCAAAAAAACTACAAAAAAAACCTACCCCTACCCCTAACCTTAACCCTAACTCTAACCCTAAACCATAAACCCAAAACCCTAATCTCAAAATATCAAAACCAAAACATTAAATAGTAAACCATAGAATTTAAACATCAAAAGCTAAATCCTGAACCATAAAACCTTAAAAGAACTACACCCTAACTCTAAACCCTAAACCCTAAGTCCAAAAATAAAATTAAAAAAAAAAGTCCAATAAAAACATAAGTCTAAAATACGAAAACCCAAACACTAAATACTAAACCATAGATTTTAAATCTCAAATCCTAAATCAAAACCCTAAAACCTATTAAAAAAGTAAACCCTAACCCCAACCCTAACCTTAACCCTAAACCCTAACCCTAACCCTAACCCTCACATTAGCCCTAACCCCACCATAAATTATAAACCCCAAGACCAAAATACCAAAACAAAAACATTAAATAGTAAACCATTCATATTAAACCTCAAATCCTAAACCCTAATCTCAAAAACCTAAAAAAAAATAACCCTAACCCTAACCTTAATCCTACCCCTACCTCTAAGCAATAAACCAAAAATCCTAATCCCAAAATACTAAAACACAAACATTAAATACTAAACCATAGATTTTAAACCTCAAATGCTAAACCCTGAACCATCAAACCTAAAAATAAATCTACACCCTAACCCTAATCTAACACTAACCCTAATCCTAAACCTTAAACCCTAAGTCAAAAAAAATTTCAAACATTAAATACTAAAACAGAGATTTTAAACCTCAAATGATAAACCCTGAACCATAAAACCTACAAAAACCTACACCCTAACCAAAATCCTAACCCTAACCCTTACCCTAAACCCAAAACCCTAAGTCCAAAAGAATCCAATAAAAAAAACCCTAATCCAAAATACGAAAACCCAAACATTAAACACTAACCCATAGATTTTAATCCTCAAATCCTAAATCACAAAACTTAAAACCTAAAGAAAACCTAAACCATAACTTTAACCTTAACCTAAACCATTAACCCAAAACCCCCAGACCAAAATACCAAAACACAAACATTAAAACACTAAACCGTAGATTTTACACCACAAATTCTAAACCCAAAACCTAAAACCTAAAAAAAAACTAAACCCTAACCCTAACCCTATTCCTAACACGAACACTAACCCTAATCCTACCCTAAACCCTGAACCCTAAACCCTAAACCCTAAACCCTAAACCCAAAGCCCAAAATACCAAAACAAAAACATTAGACACTAGACCATAGATATTAAACCTCAAATCCTAAACCCGAACTCAAAAACCTAAAAGAAAAATAAAGCGCTAACCCTAACCCTAACCTTAACTCAAACCCTAACCATAAACCATAAACTCGAAACCCTAAGCCCAAAACACCGAATCGCTTTCCCAATTCCCAAATTTTTTTCCTCTATAAAATTCTCTCTCTAACAAATGCTCTCTCTCAAATCACAACGGCTAGCTCTAAATGCCTATTTCAGCAGGAAGAAGATGGCGCGTGAGCCGCCGGAGACATCCTGTTGACCGCTGGACCAGCTCCAGCAGGAGCACTCAAAATAAAAAATAAAAATGAACAAAGAACCACCTGCTAATTAAGCTCAAAACTATGGAAATTCAGACTTGAATGAAGCGATGTGTGTGAGCTCCAAGGGTAAAATAGCAGAGTCGTGAAAATATCCCATCATAATATATTACGTTGAATCAAGCCTATAATGTCAGTGACAATGATTCTACGAGGCAAGAGCTACAACATACTCTAACAACGAGAAATTCTACCGCGTCAATGGAGAGAATGGAAGAGGCGAATTCTGGGGAAGTCGCAGCTAAGTTCCAAAATTTTGGATCTCAAAATCGAGCTGCTTCCAGTTGTTTCGAGGTGAAATATCTACTGGGGTTTACTATCAGGGGGAAGATGTTTACCTCAGTGCAATCTCAACTTCAAAGAACAGCCAGGTCCCTGGCGACTTGAATTCCGGTAACCAAAATGATGTTTGTAATAAAGTTGTTAGCGGGGGGGATGATAGATTAGAGGCTGATGAAGAGGAAGTTCATCTTACGAGCATATCTAACCACTTAGCTCAAGACTACAACCACAATGCAAATTATGGCCAAATGAAATCGAAAATGCAACACAGCCGGGGAAACACTATAGAATTCTCATTTGGAGTAAAACCGATAGACATTACGGCAAGCAAGGAGGAACAATCCCAGGCAGGTAAAAAGCTTAACTATGCTGAAAGAAATAATGGTGATAATAGGCAGGGATAACAACAAGAGTTCAATGAGAAGAGTGGAAGGGAACAACACGCAGGTAAGTATACTTCTCCTAACACTATGCATAACCAAGCTAATAATATTGATAAGGTTGTCCATGTGCATGATAATGCCATGGGAATGATAGCTGATGAGTCTGTTGATCTACTTCAGAGAGGTTTAGCAAATAAAGTGATGACACAAAGTATTCAAAATCATAACAAGGGGGAAAATAAACTGGAACAAACACATCATAATACTATGGGGGAAAGTAGTGATCAAAACAAATATCAGAAAGATTTCCCGAAAATCTCTAGTAATTATGATAATCAAGTTCCTTCAGGTAGACAGAACTCACAGCCTGCTCCTAACCAAAAAGTGACTGAGCCTAACAACTCTAAAGGAACCTTGAGCAACAACCAGGATAAAGTCCCTGAACCTGCTCCTTACAAAGTGGTTCAAACTTTAGCAGCAATGTTAAGGCATATACATGAAGCCCAAGAACCCACAATTGTATTAAAGACTACCCCCACACAGACTACCAAACATGGACCGCCTGCAATAATATTTGACATGTATGATTACCTACATACCTTAACTGTCGACTGTAAGTATACTCCAGTGGGGAAATTTAGTACAACCATGCCTAAGGTTGATCTCATCCGAAAGAACTTCATCCAATAAACTCAACTAAGTGGGGGGGGGGGGGGTCAACATAGCTCAATACAATTCTAGACATGTTTTTATTGATCTACAAAATGAGTTGGACTATAACACTGTTTGGACTCAACAAATAATGACTATTAAGGGCAAATTGATGAGAATACAAGATTGGACCCCATTATTTACTCCGTAAGAGGAAACTCCTATAGTCGCTGTCTGGATTCTACTACCCGGATTACCCTGGCACTGCTTCAAAAAAAACTTTCCTTATTCCACTCCTCGAATCTCTAGGAAAGGTTCTGTATTTAGATACTGCCTCCATTACAAGGACTAGAGCAGGGATGGCTAAAGTCAAGATGCAAATTGACTTGACTAAACCTAGACTTAGGCATGTATGGGTTGGTTTGCATAATTTGGATGATACAATAGGTAAATGGCAACCTGTGGAATATAAAAACATCCCAGCTAATTGTGAATATTGCAGACATCAAAGGCATGATATAGATGAGTGCAAAGCTAAAAGAAGGGATGAAGAGTATAGACAAAAAAAGGAGAAATAAAATGAGAAGAAAGACAAAAACAGGGAACAACAAAATCAGAAAGGGAAATAGCACCAACAGTTACAAAACAAAGAGAATGAAGAGAGACAACAACAACATATCAATGAAAGTGGGAAGCAAAAACAAGCAGAGCAATAGAATGAGGAGGAATGGACAACACAAAGAAGGAAAAATAACAAAGCACAGGAAGACAGAGCTCCAAAGATAGTCTGGAAACTAACCCAGACACAAAATAGACCTATCAATGAGCAGTTTCCTACCTCATCTCAATAAACAGGTAATCCTATTACTCTTCAAAACAATTATTTCACTAACTTAAGCATGCATGAAAATAAGAAAGTAGACAAAGAACATAATATAGGCAGGACCAAGATAACTTTCCAAGAAAACATAAACAACAGTATCAATACTAAAGGAGCTGCAGATAATACTCCCCTCATTAAGGGTTCAGGTATCATAGCTATACAACCCAACTCTCTTATTTAAAATGATAATGTATTGAATGTGATGGATGAAGTTGAAGGAGGGATGGAAGGGGGAAGTCAGGAGAAAACCATTAGCTTACATGAAGGGGTAACCAAAGGGGGGAGTTTGCCTCATGTTCTGCATGAGGGGTTGGATATTGACCATAGTTCATACTTTAGAGCCAATGTTAGGTCCAACATTAAACAACAATGGCTGGAACAACCTCAGAGTCAAAACCAGGTTCAAAGTGGGCATAACAAACATTAGAAAGCTGGGAAAAACGAGGAAAAACAACAAAAAGAGAAAGAGCATAATGACAACAGGAAAAAAGTTCCTATGGCAAAAGAAAAAGGGAAACAGACTGATGCTAATACTTATGAAAGTACTCCCAAGAGCAAAAATAAGGCTAGTAAACAAAAGAGGGATGCTGCTAAAATGAGGCAGAGTAAACAGCAAGAAGATGAATATGAGAAAGAACAAGGGAAAGGGGAAGAAACATGCAATAACAGGGCTTATGGAAACCAAGGGATGAATACCTATCCTACAAAGGATAAAGACAGAACCCCATCTACTACTGAACCACCTGATAAGAGGGAACCACCATGCCAAGTAAATACCGCCCCAGATTGATGAGTATGCTATTGAAAATTCTGAAGATGAGTTCGACAGGAATAACCAATCCCTGTATGATTCAGATGAGGATGAGGAGACTAGTGAAGCTCTAATTCAGGCTTTTAGTCCTTCTAATGAGAAATCAATAGAGGATGAGATACAACAAGTTACAAAGTCAAGGACTGTCTCAAAGAGAATTACAGCATGACAAATTTTTCAGGAATCAAGAGACCAATTCTGTCACTGCAGGCAGACCAAAATCAGGTTATTCTCCTCTAGATCTTCCCATTAATTAGTACAATCATATGGAATTTGAGAGGAATCAACACCCAGGAGGTGTTGGAAAGACTAAAAATGTTGAGGAAAATGCATCAATTGTCCATCATCACTAATTTGGAACCTTTATCAGATAGTGTACATGTACAAAATTTTAAAGTGCAATTAAATATGAAGAATGCTACTAGTAATTACAATGATGAAATTTGGATGTTCTGGAGCAGTGAAATTGATTATAATATCTTGGATGAAGATGATCAACAAATCACCTGTGAGATGAAGCATAATGAGTTAAAGTGTACTTTTATTACTACCTTTGTTTATGCAAAATGCAAAGAACATATGAGAAGGCCCCTATGGGACAAGATGTTACAGCAAGCCACTATGGATTCCAAACCTTGGTGTTCAGTAGGTGACTTCAATGTTATCACTAATGTGGAAGAAAAGTTGGCAGGGTTACCTTATAATATAAGGAAAAACATTAATTTTATAGCAGTCATTGAAGCATGTGGCCTTATGGACATTGGCTTGAGTGGTCATAAGTTTACTTGGACCAAACAAAAGGGGTATTAATAAGAGAATCTGGAAGAGACTGGATAGGGCCTTGGTAAATGACTCTTGGATAAAGAAGATGCCTCAGACCACTATCACCCACTTGTCAGCTACTGGGTCAGACCACTACCCCTCCTTATGGAAATGGTGGCAAAAGAAAATGATCACATCAGGTATTTCTGATTCCTTAACTGCTGGGTTGACATTACTCTTTTTATGGAAACTGTGGCAACCTGCTGGAATAAGGTGGTGGAAGGTAATACTATGTGGAAATTCCATCAAAAACTGAAAAGGTTATCTAGTACCCTTAGTGTTTGGTCCAAGAAGGAATTTGGTGATATCTTCCAAAAGGTCAAGATGTATGAGGAGCAGGGTTCATAAAACTGAAGAAAAGTACATCATTGACCCTATTGACTCCAACAAAACAGCTCTTCATGAGCTAAATGCACATTATATTAAGTTCCTCAAGATGGAAGATACTATTTTGAAACAGAAAACCCAACTGCAGTGGTTCCAGGAAGGTGACACCAATTCCAAATACTTCCACTCAATCACAAGAGGAAGAAGAAGGAAACTATTTATCCACAAAATTATAACTGAAAGTGGGGAATGGATTCAGGGTGAAGAGAATATTGCTTTTGCAGCTTTTAACCATTTATAGGAGAGGATAAGCCTATTAATGAGACCACTTTGGAATTCATCCCAAGGATGATTAGTGATGAGAAAAATATTCAACTCACCAATATGCCTGACATGGATGAGCTTTAGAGCGTGATATTCTCTATGAATCCTAATTCTTCAGCTGGTCCGGAGGGCATAAATGGCTACTTCTTTCAAAAGTGTTGGCATATCATCAAGAATGATTTGATGGGAGTTATTCAGGACTTCTTCAGTGGCCAGATGATTCCTAATTACTTCTCTCATTCTTGTATTGTATTACTTCCTAAAGTGAGTAGTCCTAACAAATTATCTGAATTCAGGCCTATAAGTCTTAGCAACTTCATTAGCAAGATTATTTCTAAGCTAGTGAGAAATAGACTTATCCCTATCCTTCCTTCTCTTATTTCTCCTAACCAATCTGGATTTGTTAAAGGTAGAAGTATTTCTGAAAACATTATGTTAGATCAGGAAATAATCCACCAAATAAAAAAACCCAGTATTGGTAGCAATGTCATTATAAAACTAGACATGGCAAAGGCTTATGACAGGTTTCTTGGTCATATACCTGTCTGGTTCTTAGGAAAATGGGTTTTGCTGAAGTCTTCATTGATATGGTATGGAGAATTATAGCCAATAAGTGGTATTCAATCATTGTCAATGGCAAGAGATATGGCTTCTTCCATTCCACTAGAGGACTTAAGAAAGGTGACCCTCTTTCTCCAGCCCTATTTATTTTAGGTGCAGAAGTCTTATCAAGGTCCCTCAAAAGGTTACATAGTCATCCGGATTATAATGGATTCTTCATGGAAATGAGGGGACCCCAAGTGAATCACCTAGGTTTTGCTGATGATATAATCTAGTTCACTTCTGGAAGATACAAATCCTTGAAACTTTTAATACAGACCCTTAAGGAGTATGAAAATACTTCTTGGCAACTTATCAATGGAGACAAGAGTCATTTTATGCTGCACTCAAATGCTTTTAACAGCACAAGAGATAGAATAAAAAGACTCTCAGGATTCAGGAAAAAACAGGGCCCCCTCACTTACCTAGGCTGCCCTTTATTTGTTGGTAGGCCTAGGCATATTTACTTCTCTGATATTGTTAATAAAGTTTTATGCAGGATTACAAGATGGCAAACCAAACAACTCAACTATGGTGGCAGAGAAGTTCTTACAAAACATGTGCTACAGGCTCTGCCTATCCACTTATTATCTGCAGTAACCCCTCCCTCATTTGTGCTTAAAAGGATTCAAATGCTCTTTACTAATTTCTTCTGGGGATGGAAAAATGATAGGAAGAGATACCATTGGGCCTCATGGAAAAATCTTAGTTTCCCATATAATGAAGGAGGGGTTGGAATGAGAAACTTCAAAGATGTTTGCTTGGCATTCCAGTACAAGCAGTGGTGGGTGTTCACAACTAAACAGACCCTCTGGGTGAATTCTTGAGAGCAAAATACTGCCAAAGGTCCAATACGGTATGCAAAAAATGGGATAATGGTGACTCACTGGCTTGGAAATATATGTTGATGAACAAACACCAGGTGGAGCAACATATCCAATGGAAGCTTCAAGGTGGGAACTGCTTCTTTTGGTGGGACAATTGTCTTGGCAGTGGTCCATTGACACAATTTGTTACCACCAGTCACATATTCAACAAAATCACAGTGGCTGATTTTTGGGAAGAAGGACAGTGGAGTTGGAACATGCTGATAGAACAGGCTCCTATTAGTCACTTTTACATCATCATAGCAACAGAAATCTCTCTACAACACAACCTTCAAGATCAAGCTGTGTGGACACTCAACAACAATGGAAAATTCAGTTGTTCATCTGCCTGGGAAGAAATCAGAGAAAGGAGAATAAAAAATTAGTTCAACTCTCTTTTATGGCACAAAAACATACCTTTTAAATCTTCATTTTTACTTTGGAGAACCTTAAGGGGTAAATTCCCTACTAACGACAGATTGACTAACTTTGGCATTGAGCCAACCCATTGTTTTTGTTGTTATAACAGGGCAGGAATGTACAACATAGAATATACCTTCAATTCTGGATAGTTTGCAACTAAGGTGTGGGGAAGCTTTACACAATCTGCAGGAATCCAGCCAGATCACACCTCACTGCAGGAACTGATCAGACAATGGTGGACAGTCAAACATAAGAATGCTGCTGACGAGCTCCTTCTGCAGGCCACCCCTATCTTTATTTGCTGGAATCTTTGGAAAAATAGGTGTTCCAGCAAATATAGGGGCAAAACAACCAATATTAGCTGGGTTAAATACTCAGTTGACAAAGACAACATTAATTGGGTTAAATACTCAATTTATAAATACTCAGTTTCCCCCAAATCAAGTGACCGGCCAAATGGACAACATTACTTCAAACATGTGAAAGATGTGTTCATGACACTAAAGTAAATAAGGTAACCTGGATAAGGCCCCCGGAATAGTGGATAAAGATTAACACAGATGGCAGTGCAATTAGCAACCCAGGCAAGATTGGAGCTGGAGGAATTCTGAGGGATCAAGCAGGCAGACTGTTGATGGCATTCACAACTCCACTCGGAGAAGGCACCAACAACAAAGCAGAAACTTAAGCAGCCTTTTTTGGTTTAACATGGGCATTAGAACTTGGATACAGGAACATAATCTTGGAGCAGGACTCTCAATTGGTGGTACACAGGATCCTACACAAAGCAACTCCTTAATGGTCTATGATTACTCAATTGGGAAGATTACAGAAGCTTATCACACAGACCCAAAACTTCAAATGCATACATGTGTTTAGAGAGGCTAATTGGGTGGCTGATGCACTTTCAAAGTACAACCACAAAACTACTACTACTCATATTTATTTCAACAATCAACAGCTACCCAAAGAAGCAATGGCGTACTATCAACTCGACATCCTAGAAATGCCAAATTTTAAAATGAAAAGACCAAGAATATTAAGGAGCCCCCTTGAGCTAATTGGTACCTTTTCAACTTAGCTATAAGTGATTAGTATAGCTGCTTTTAATAGGTAGAATATGTGTTTTTTTTAAATGTAAAGGGAGAGTCTCCCTTGTTTATGCTTCCTAGATACTATGTATAGAGAGAACTCATCTCTTCTAGGTACCTAGTATTTTGGATTCACCTTTTTTGTAAGGCGAGGAGTTGACTTCCTTTTTGGAAAGTTGACTCTGACACACCATAGGATTGGGAGGTTAGGTTTATGTCCCCCTCCTTGTATTTTGTTTCTTTTATCAATGTTAAGGCCTGGGGGTGTTGCTCAGCCCCCACCCCTCCAAGGATAATTAAAATTAACAAAAAAAGCCCAAAATACCAAAACCCAAACATAAAATACTAAACCATAGATTTTAAAACTCAAATGCTAAACCCTGAACCATAAAACCTAAAAAAACCCTACACCCAAACCCTACTCCTAACCCTAATTCTAACCTTAAACCCTAAACCTGAAGTCAAACCACCACCTATCCAATTATTAAAAAAAAGTCCAAAAAAAATAATATAAAAAGTCCAAACAAAATCAATAAAGTGGATGGCGCAGTGGTAAGCGCGCACAACTCTGATCATTTGGATGTGGTTCGACCCCCACCAGCAGCTATCCAATTATTTTTAAAAAAATATGTCCAAAAAAAAAACCTAAGTCCAAAATATGAAAACCCAAACATTAAACACTAAATTAATAGAATTTAAATGTCAAATCCTAAACCACAAACCCTAAAACCTAAAAAATACCTAAACCATTTCCCTAACTCTAACCTTAACCCTAAACCATTAACCTGAAACACCAAGCCCAAAATACCAAAACCCGCACATTAAGAACTAAACAATTGATATCAAACCTCAAATTCTAAACCCAAAATCCAAAAACCTAAATAAAAACCAAAACCCTAACCCTAAACATTAACCCTAAACCCTAAACCCTAAACCCTAATCCCAAAATACCAAAACGAAAACATTAAATACTAAACCATAAATTTTAAACATCAAATGCTAAATCCTGAACCATAAAACCTAAAAACAACTACACCCTAAACCCTAAACCCTAAGTCCAAAAATCAAATTAAAAAAAAAGTCCAAAAAAGAACCCTAAGTCTAAAATACGAAAACCCAAACATTAGACACTAAACCATAGATTTTAAATCTCAAATCCTAAACCCTAAACAATAAAACCTAAAAAAAAAATACACCCTAACCCAAATCCTACCCTAACCCTAAACTTATACCCTAAATCCTAAACCCTAAGTTCAAAAAAAACAGTTAGTCCAAAATACGAAAACCCAAAAATTGAAAACTAAACCATAGATTTTAAACTTCAAATACTAAACCACAAACCCTAAAACCTAGAAAACACGTAAACCCTAACCCTAATACTAACCTAAACCTTAACCCTAACCATAACCTAAACCATACACCCAAAACCCCAAGCCTAAAATACTAAAATCCAAATATGAAACACTAAACCATTGATATTAACCCTCAAATCCTAAACCCTAACCCGAAAACCTAAAAAAAAAAAACCTATCCATAACACGAACCCTAACCCTAACCCTATCCTTAACCCTAACCCTAAATTATAAGCCCTACACCCAAAGCCCAAAATACCAAAACTAACTTTAAATACTAAATCATAGATATTACAACTCAAAACCTTAACCCCAAACCCTAATACCTAAAAAACAACCCTAACCCTAACCCTAACCCTACTATAAACCCTAAACCTTAAGCCCAAAATACAAAAACCCAAACATTAAACACTAAACCGTTGATATTAAACCTCAAATCCTAAACCTAAACCCAAAAACCCAAAAAAAATAAAATAAAAAATATCCCCAACCCTAACCCTAACTTTAACCCTATACTTAACCCTTAACCATAAACCCAAAACCCTCAGCCCCAAATACCAAAACCCAAACATAAAATACTAAACCATAGATTTTAAACCTCAAATACTAAATCCTGAACCATAAAACCTACCAAAAACCTACACCCTAACCCTAATACTAACCCAAACCCTATCCCTAAACCCTAAACTCTAAGTCCCAAAAAAAACCCAAGTCCAAAATACGAAATATCAAACATTAAACACTAAACCATAGATTTTAAAGCTCAAATCCTAAACCAAAAACCATAAAACCTAAAAACCTAAACCCTAACCCTAACCCTAACCCTAACCTTAACCCTAACCCTAACCCTAACCTTAAACCATTAACCCAAAACCCCAAGCCCAATATACCAAAACACAAACATTAAACACTAAACCATAAATTTTAAACCAAAAATCCTAAACCCCAAAACATGAAACCTAAAAAATAAACTGAACCCTAACCCTAACCCTATCCCTAACACGAACACTAACCCTAACACTATCATTAACCCTAAACCCTAAACCCTAAACCCAAAGCCCAAAATATCAAAATCCGAACATTAAACACTAAACCATAGATATTTCAACTCAAATTCTTAACCCCATACCCTAAAACCTAAAAAAAAAAAACAGTAACCCTAAACCTAAACCTAAACATAACATTAACCCTAAGACTAACCCTAAACCATAAACCCAAAACCCGAAGTCCAAAATACCAAAATCCAAACATTAAATACTAAACCATAAAGTTTAAACCTCAAATGCTAAACCATTAACCATAAAACCTAAAAAGAAACCTACATCCTAACCTTAATCCTAACCCTAACCCTAACCCTACACCCTAAACCATAAAGCCTAAGTCCAAAAAAAAAAAATTAAGTCATAAATACGACAACCCAAAAATTAAACACTAAACCATATATTTTAAAACTCAAATCCTAAACCACAAACCCTAAAACCTAAAAAAATAAATAAACCCTAACCCTAACCCTAACCCTTACCCAAACCCTAACCCAAATCTTAACCCTAACCCTAACCCTAAACTATTAACCTAAAACCCCAAGCCCAAAATACCAAAACCCAAACATTAAACACTAAACCATAGACTTTAAACAAAAAATTCTAAACACCAAAACCTAAAACCTAAAAAAAAAACCTAGGCCCTAACCCTAAACATTTCCCTAAAACTAACACTAACCTAACCCTAAATCCAAAGCCCAAAATACCAAAACTCTAACATTAAACACTAAACCATAGATTTTTAACCTCAAATCCTAAACAACAAACCCTAAAACCTAAGATACAATGTAAACCCTAAACCTAACCCTAACCCAAACCCTAACCCTCACCTTAACCCAAACCCTAACCCTAAACCATTAACCTAAAACCCCAAGCCCAAAATACGAAAACTTAAATATTAGACACTAAACCATAGATTTTAAAAAAATCCTAAACCCCAAAACGTGAAACCTAAACAAACCCTAAACCCTAACTCTAAACCTTTCCCTAAAACGAACATTAAACCTAATCCTATCCTTAACCCTAACCCTAAACCCTAAAGTCTAAACCTTAAACCCAAAGCCCAAAATACCAAAACTCTAACGGTAAACACTAAACCATAGATATTACAACTCAAATTCTTAACTCCAAAACCTAAAACCTAAAACACAACCTGAACCCTAACCCTAACACTAACAGTAACCCTACCATAAACCCTAAACCCCAAACCTAAAATACCAAAATCCAAACGTTGAACACTAAACCATTGATATTATATCTCAAATCGTAAACTCTAAACCCAAAAACCTAACCCTAACCCTAACCCTAACCTTAATCCTAAACATAAACCTAAACCATAAAGCCAAAACCCTAAGCCCAAAATACCAAAACCCAAACATTAAATACTAAATCATAGATTTTAAAACTCAGATGCTAAACCCTGAATCATAAAACCAAAAAAAATACCTACACCCTAACCCTAATCCTAACCCCTAACCCTAACCCTAAACAATAAGTCCAAAAAAATAAATAATAAAAAATTGTAAGTCTAAACTACGAAAACCCAAACTTTAAACACTAAATCATGGATTTGAAAACCTCAAATCCTAAACCAGAAACCCTAAAACGTAAAAAATACCTAAAACCTAACCCTAACCCCAACCCTAACACAAACCTAACGCTAACCTTAACCCTAACCCTAACGCTAGACCATTAACACAAAACCCCAAGTCCAAAATACCAAAACCCAAACATTAAACACTAAACCATAAATTTTAAACCAAAATTCCTAAATCCCAAAACGTAAAACCTAAAAAAAGAATAAATCCTAACCCTAACCCTAACCCTATCCCTAACACGAACTCTAACCCTATCCTATCCTTAACCCTAACCCTAAACCCTAATCCCTAAACCCAAATCTCAAAATACCAAAACCCTAACATATGAAAACTAAACAATAGATAATGTAACAACCTAAAAATGACTATGCTAAGTAATGTCTAACGTATCTAGAATGCCTAGATTAGACCGGGTTCACACGGATTGATGTGCGTAGAACCAGACCTCTGAACCTCTGCAACAGCCAAGCCAACTAACTTGGTGAGTTAGTTGAGCTAGGAAATGTTGGGTCCAGCCGTGTAGGGCACCAGAATATGAAGATTTACCCGGATGAGTCTTAACCGAACTTAAAAATGGGTAATCTTAAGTTTGGAGGATCTAGGGGTAAAATCGCCTTTTCCAGGCTAAGGGTAGTATTGTAATTACCCTAAATAATTATTAATTAATTAATTAATTAATTAATATGGTTAAGGGGCAATTTGGGTAGAGGTGGCCGAAATTGACCCTTTAAGCAAAATTTTGCTCCACCCGGGTTCGAGCCTTGGTGGAAGCAATGATTTAATTGATTTATTGTATTTAGTGAATTAGTTAAATTAATTAATATTTGATTTTTCTGATTTAATTAAAGGAAAATCAGATTTTTAATAAAAAAATTAATAATAATAATAATATTAATAAATAATGAGGAGTCCTAGTTTGACTAAGTCTCCACCTAACTCTCCTAATCCTAATCCTCTCATTCTCACGTCTCTCACTCTCGTTCTCACGTTTTTTATCAGCAAAAGAATTAAAAATAATAGTTCTTCACTCTTGAACAACTTACACACAAAAACTCAAACAAAAAGCTAAGCTAAAAATGAAAATCAACAACATTCTTCTCGACGTATGGGGATTTGGATTTTGGTGGTGAGGCAGTGGTGTCGTGGGAATAGGCAGCATTGAAACAAGTGTTGAACGACATTAAGGTATGGATTTTCTTCTCTCCTGGTCCATTTTCCAAGAGACCCCTAAGTTCAGTTTAAATTCCAATCGAGAAACTAAGGTTGTCCCCGTTGCATGCCCCTGTCATTAGATCCTTTGAAAGATTCAAAGCATGCATTGGTATGTCTTCTGGTAGATAATTTTAGGTCTCGTTGTGATTATGTGTTGAATGTGTTTTTGGAAATTAGGTGAGGAATGAAAGACGTATTCCGGAAAAGTGTTTTAAGTTAACTGTTTGAGCAAGTGTGTGTTATAAATTGACTATCCTGCTACTTGAAATTTGTGTGTTAAAATGTTATGTTTTCGTGTATGAAAATGTTACAAGTGTGATGCTCATATAAGGGTAATGTTGCTGGAAAAATGTCACCCGAATTACTCCAAGAATCAGCATAAAAACTTGAGAGAAAGATGAATTGAAAGAGACCAAATTTCCAGCTTGCTGGAAATGTTGGTCTCGGCCAAGAATTTGAAAAGTGAGCTATGTTTTAAAAATTTTTAAAAAATGTGAGGTAATTGGGAATTGAACCCAAGACCTCACCAAATGTATATTACATAATAATTTCGTGAGAAAAATGAAAGGAAAAATAGATGTGATGAGTGGGGATTGAACCCACAACCTCTTGAATAGATGAGAGAGTTAGGAGAAAAATAAAGGAGGAAAAATAAATGTGGTGAGTGGGGATTGAACCCACAACCTCTTGAATAGATGAGAGAGTTAGGAGAAAAATAAAGGAGAAAAATAAAATGAGGTGAGTGGGGATTGAACCCACAACCTCTTTGATAGGTGAGAAAGTTAAGAGATAAATTAAGAGAAAAAGAATGAGCTTGTGGGGGATTGATCCCACAACCTCCTTGCCTTAAATGAGAAAGAGAGGAGGAAAAGAAAGGAAATATTATGGGAGTGATGGGGATCGAACTAGGGTCCCCCAAATCTGAAAAATGCAATTATCAAGTTTAATATAAGATTAAGTGTTGCTCAAGGGATTCGAAATCGTGTTTCCTTGCCCAATTCCGTATTAACACATAAGTCATACGTAAACAAATATTTAATGAATACTGCACCTAAGGATCGAAATCAATATCATGGCATACCTACAAGATGCATAAGTCTTGTACCACATAATCTTGGGTAAATATGAATCACTTAGACGAACTACGAGTGAAGCCTCATGGCTTGTTTGTGTGGACTCATAAGTCTAGCATACGTTTAAAAGTAAGGGAATGTGAAGAGATGATGAAACCCCAGAGGGGTTAGGTAAGAGTGTGACACACATTAAAGGGCCAAGTGTATTGGCATACGATGAAATGAACATTCACATAAAGGGGTGAGTAATTATGAATATGTAAATGTGCTAAAGTTAATGAATGTGGTGACAACGTGATAAGAGGCTAATGTGAAAGGTGAGAGAAATCTCAAATGAGCCTAAGTAAATGTTACCAAAACGTACTCACCTATAAGAGTATAAAGTTAATGAAGAGACCAGTCTCTGTGAACACACTAATGAAAGTATTAAAGTTAATGCATACTTAATACTAATGATGAAATGAGAAATCATCTAATGAGCAATGATGTTCTCATGCTAGAAGTCAGCTTCTATAATGTATGAGATGAATATAATGGAACTTTATACTTAGCACCGATAGGCTAGCTATGAGTGGCGATTCCTTCTTTTGGGAAGGCAGAGGTTCGTGTAATTCTCATGAGATGAGACTGTCCGTCCAGACGGGTATAGGTCTCCTTATATCTCCTAGTCTTTGAACCTATGCAGCCAACATAGGGATCTAGCAGGGTTCAATTTCCTATATACGCTAGCATGTTTTTGGTTTCACTTTGGCCGGTGATTCCACCTCTTTTCGGTGTGGGGTAGACACAGGATTTCATGGAGCTCACATGATCTATGTCTGTTAAAGTTAAAGTTCCCAAAGAAAGAATGAGGTCAGCCTCATGTAATGCCCACAATGAAATGACGATACAAAAGAGGTTTGGGTAGGATAATCAAGAGGTGAACTAGACTTATGTAATGACACTAGGTCATTCTTAGTCATTGCGTAGTGAACCCAATGAGAGTCTTAAAATACATCCTAGGTATAGCTGGTGTTTACACTAGCCTATGAATGAAATGAAATGAAGTACATATGAATGAATGAAGCAGACTCTGTGTTTGCTAAAGAAGGCTCCCTAGTTGAAGTCCCATATGTTGAGCCCTCATTTTGGGAAGTCCTAATGTTAAGTCCATGATTCCAAGGTCTCATGGAATATGAACGAATGATGTGAACTACGTGATATGATATGTGCAATATGTTATGTGCTGCTTGCCAAATGATAAGTATGATGATGCATGTTACTTTCATGGCATGACTTTCTTTATCCAAATTTGGTGTCACGACCCAAAATCTAGCCGCGAGTGGCACCCACACTTATACTACTATGTGAGCGAACCAACCAATCTAAAACTCCAACATATTGAACAAAAATACAAAGCGGAAGACTTAAAACTCATTATCCCCAAATCTGGAAGTCATCATCACAAGAACATCTATCCTCAAGTTACAAATCTAGAAGTATCTAAGAAGCTAAAATAAATAAAAGGCTAGTCCATGCCGGAAGTTCAAGGCATCAAGACATTGAAGAGAAGATCCAGTCCAAGCTAGAAGCATTAGCTCACCCTGAAATCCGGTGTAGTGACGACTGGCTAGAAGTGCTGCTGAGTTGAAGACGACGGTACGTTTGCTGCATTCCCCAAATAACAAAGAAAGAAACAACAAGTAGGGGGTCAGTACAAACACAAGTACTGAGTAGGTATCATCGGCCAACTCAAAATAGAAAACAGTATATATCAGTTCATATCATAAATCAACTACAATACTCAACATGTAGTAACAAGTACTATAATCATCAATAAGTACTACCAAGTTCATCCATGAGGACTCAAGCCTCAATACCACACTCATTTGGGAATTAGGTTCATTACATTGAGTATATAAACATCTCTCAAGATTTATTATCTTTCTTCCTCTTGTGTCGGTACGTGACACTCCGATCCCCTACTACTATGTGTCGGAACGTGACACTCCGATCCCTTAATTCTACGTGTCGGTTCGTGACACCCGATCCCTTAATACTATGTGTCGGAACGTGACACTCCGATCCCCTAATTCTATGTGTCGGAACGTGACACTCCGATCCCCTAATTCTACGTGTCGGTTCGTGACACCCGACCCACTAATACTATGTGTCGGAACGTGACACTCCGATCCCCTAATTCTACGTGTCGGTTCGTGACACCCGATCCCCTAATACTATGTGTCGGAACGTGACACTCCGATCACCTAATTCTACGTGTTGGTTCGTGACACCCGATCCCCTAATACTATGTGTCGGAACGTGACACTCCGATCCCCTAATTCTATGTGTCGGTTCGTGACACCCGACCCACTAATACTATGTGTCGGAACG